>BGPT01002888.1:39373-54779 GCA_003297045.1 Symbiodinium sp. clade C Y103
AAAAAGGACAAGCCCTTGAAAAAGGGTAAGCTCTGTGCCAAGAACCTCAACAGACTTGGGAAGCTTTCTCTTCATGAGAAGGTGACTGCAGTCTGTGAGATGGTTGAGCAAGAAAGAGATGCTCAAAAAAAGGGACCAGGATGAGTTTGATGCTCACTTGGCATCAGGCAGAATCCGATGGAGAGAGGACCCCAACACCTGGAGTGTGTATGAATACCAAGATACCCAAGNGCATCAGGCAGAATCCGATGGAGAGAGGACCCCAACACCTGGAGTGTGTATGAATACCAAGATACCCAAGACTTGGAGAAGAATGTCCATGTCAAGAAAGGCAGGACTACTTCCAGGGGGGTCGAGTACACTCCAGGTGATAAAGAGGAGGAAGCCTTTGACAGCCTTTGGCAGGCAGATGGCCTCACTGGTGTGTTGGGCATCTGCCAGGATGGAGCCAAAGGGTCCCTTGGAAAAGGGNAAAAGGGAACAAGGGGAAAGGCCTTGCAAAAGGCCAAGGAAAAGGCAAAGGGAAGAGGGAACTCTTGGCCATCAAGGACAAGGAGGAGGATGAGGAGGAAGAGGAAAAGGAGGAGCAGGATCCAGATGAGGATCCTGATAAACTCCGCAAGAGAGACAAAAGAGCCAGGGATGAATGCAGCAAGTTCATCAATGACCTGGAGGAGACCTTGCAAAAGGCCAAAAGCAGGCTCTCTAAGATGGCCAAAGAGGAAACNGGATGAATGCAGCAAGTTCATCAATGACCTGGAGGAGACCTTGCAAAAGGCCAAAAGCAGGCTCTCTAAGATGGCCAAAGAGGAAACTGAAAATAAGCTTGAAGCCTTGAAAAAGGTCCAGGGCAAGTTGAAGGAGTTGCTTCTGAAGAAGCCAAATCCAGCTACCTTGAAAAAGGTATTGCTGGAATGTGCCACTATGTGCAAGCAAGCTAAGGAGGAGGCNAAATCCAGCTACCTTGAAAAAGGTATTGCTGGAATGTGCCACTATGTGCAAGCAAGCTAAGGAGGAGGCAAAGGAGCTGAAGCAGCTGGCAAACAAGGCAGCCAGCAAAGCTTCTACCAGCAGGTGCTCCTTGCAAAAGGAGGACCCTTGCAAAAGGGCTGCTGGCCTGCACAACCCTTGCAAAAGGGTATAAGTGGCACACGCCTTCCCTTTGACCCTTGCAAAAGGGTAGTGGTCAAAGGTTTCCAGCCCCTTGCAAAAGGAACCAACCCTTGCAAAAGGGAACCAGCCCCAAAGAGGGACCATTCCTTGCAAAAGGGAACCAGCCCTTGCAAAAGGGAACCAACCCTTGCAAAAGGGAACCAGCGTTTGCAAAAGGGTAGTGTTTTTGATTGAGGTAGCCTCAAGGCTTCTGTACAGCAAAGACTGTGAAACACTTCACATGCTCAGAAAAAAGTTTGCTGGCTGCAGCTTGGGAAGGTGGGAAAGGGGATGGTAACTGGACATGCATACAGGCTGACCTGACATGCATGCCTCTGCAGCTGTTTTGCTTGCTATAGGTTTAGTGTGAAAGGTTGTAGAAGATATAACCCTTGCAAAAGGGGGCAAGCCCCAACCCTTGAGAAAGGAATAGAAAAGCCTTGCAAAAGGCAAACCTTTTGGAAAAAATGTCAGGAAAGCCTTGCAAAAGGCAACCCCTTGCCAAGGACACCCTTGCAAAATGGTTAGCCTCCCACCCCTTGCAAAAGGGTAGCTTCTCACCCTTGCAAAAGGAACTCTTGCAAAAGGGTAGGTCTTACCAAAAGCACCCTGGCTTGAGCCATTGCAAAAACAATCTTTGAGAAAGGGCACTAATTCCACATCCCTTGCAAAAGGGTTGCAGGGAGAGACCTTGCAAAAGGTCCAGCCAAGCCTAGCCTTTGTGAAAAGGCACCCCTGCCTCAGCCATGAAAAATGCAAAGAGGCTGAGGGGGTGGAAGAAGGATCTGGAACTGGGTGCAAATACAGAAGGGGAAATGGCAGACAGCAGCCCTGCACCCAGCAACTTGGCTACAATTTGAACACATGGCAAGCTCTCTGCTGTGGGAGTGCAAAAGCTGTCCCACCTGGCTACACTTGATGGCTGTAGCCATGCTGAAGTTGCATCTATAGAAGCAGCTGGGAATTTTAGGCAGCAGCCAGGGGGAGGGGTTGAATACAACCCTGCTGAGCAGGAGGAAGAGGCCTTTGACAGCCTTTGGCAGGCAGATGGCCTCACTGGTGTGTTAAAAGGGCCCCTTGCAAAAGGGAACAAGGGGAAAGGCCTTGGAAAACGCCAAGGCCTTGCAAAAGGCCAAGGAAGAAGCAAAGGGAAGAAGGAACTCTTGGCCATCAAGGACAAGGAGGAGGATGGGGATAAGGAGAAGGATGAGGAGCAGGATCCAGATGAGGATCCTGACAAATTCCTCAAGAGAGCCAAAAGAGCCAGGGATGAATGCAGCAAGTTCATCAATGACCTGGAGGAGACCTTGCAAAAGGCCAAAACAGGTTCTCTAAGATGGCCAAAGAGGAAACTGAAAACAAGCTTCAGGCCTTGAAAAGGGTCCAAGGCAAGTTGAAAGATTTGCTCTTGAAGAAGCCAAATCCACATACCTTATACCTTGAAAAAGGTATTGCTGGAATGTGCCACTATGTGCAATCAAGCTAAGGAGGAGGCAAAGGAGCTGAAGCAGCTGGCCAACAAGACAGCCAGCAAAGCTTCTACCAGCAGGTGATCCTTGCAAAAGGATGGAACTCTTGCAAAAGGGTAAGTGGCACATGCCTTCCCCTTCACCCTTGCACAAAGGTAACCTTTGGAAACAGGTATTGCCTATGGCCTTGTTAAAGTGCTTCCAGCCCCTTGCAAAAAGGCAAGCTCCAACCTTTTCAAAAGGGCACCAGCCCTTGCAACAGGGTAGGCAAGAAGCCTTGGAAAAGGCCAGCCCTTGCAAAAGGGCCTGAAGGGAAGCCCACCCCTTGCAAAAGGGTAGTGTGTTTAATATAACTTTGGCAGCTTCTGTATGGCAGGGAAATTGCATTAGATCACTTGACAAGAAAAAGTGTTCTGCAGCCTGGGAAAATGGTGAAGGAATGGTAGCTGGAAAGGCACAGGTTGACATGACATGCATGCATGCCTCTGCAGCTGTTTTGATTCAAAGCCATAGTTTGGGTGAATAGGTTGTAGAAAACCAACCTTGCAAAAGGGCAAGTTCCAACCCTTGGAAAAGGGTAGCCAAGCCTTCCAAAAGGCAAACCTTTAAAGGTATAGACAAACCCTTGCAAAAGGGAAACTCCTTGAAAAAGGTTTGGGGCTTTAAAGCCCTTAGCCCTTGAGAAAGGGTGATGAGCAACAGGCCTTTCAGCTTGCCTGCACCATGCCCACCAAACCCTTGGGAAAGGGAGCAGCTGAACATAAGACCCCCCACAAGAATATTGGTGAGTCTACCATGAAAGGTGGGTGCATGAAGTGGGTGAGGCAAGCTTTTCCTGCTTGTTCCAAAGGAAAAACAATGATGGCTTCACATATTTTGCACTTTGGCTGAAGCCAGTTGCTCATGGGTTTCCTGTGGTGCAGCCTCATATTACCTTGGGCTTGGCCAAATTTCCTACCAATCAAGAACATTGGATTGCAACTATCAGGTCACAAGCCTTCCTGTGGCCAAGGATAATCAAAGGGCAATTCCAAAGATATGGGCAGCTGAACTTTGCCTTACTGCAGAACAATGAGCTTTCAGCCCTGGTCCAAGTGTTGCGAGAAACTCTTGGAAAAGAGTCCTGCAGCACAGAACAAATGGACAGGGTGCCCCACACCAGCTGGGACCCAATTATGAATTTTGGCCTTTGAATCCTTGCAAAAGGATAATTCCTTGGGAAAGGAACACCCCTTGGGAAAGGGATGGCTGCTAGGAATGATCCTTGAGAAAGGGCACCCCTTGCAAAAGGGTGGATGGATCATAAGGCATGCCCCTTGAGAAAGGGGAAGCTGCCATCCCTTCAGAAAGGGATCCTTGACAAAGGACACCCCTTGAAAAAGGGATGAGTGGAGCTGATCCTTGGCAAAGGATGCCCCTTGAAAAAGGGATGAGTGGAGCTGATCCTTGGCNGCAAAGGATGCCCCTTGAGAAAGGGGAAGCTATCTTTTGATAAAGGGTCCTGATCCTTGGCAAAGGATGTTTGTATATAGACATCCCCCCCCACAAGAGAGGGCTCTTGCAGCTTCATCACCCCCAAAAAAGGTGCAGCTGGTAGAAGGCCCTGGGCCCCAAAAAGGGAAGGAAAACAAGTGGAAAAAACCTGGAAAATATTGGTTTTTAAATTGATTTTTATATTGATTTTTTTTGGCTTCTTCTTAAGCCACCTAAAAATCACCCTTAAAAATCATACCACAAAACCCTCTGAAATCAATATTTTATATTGAAAAAACCTCGAAATCAAAAGTGCTTTCACCATATTGATTGTAATCAATATCGGATGCTCAGGGCGTGAAGATCTCGAAGCACTGCAGGTGGCACCGAACTCGCCCTTGTCCACGACATGGCAGCACAGATTTCAGCAGATGAGCGTTGGGCTCATAACCTTTGCAAAGCAGAGCAGCGCGCCTTTTGAGCACGAAAGCGCCTGGTCGGTCACTGATAAGAACAGATACTACTCAAGCTCTGATCTCTGGTGGACAGATACTACACTTGATCTAGTGCACAAACCTCATCTCTGACGCACAAATAATTAAAAAACCTTGAAAAACCAACGGGATTTTGTATTTTTTACTCTTGTTTAAAATATAAAGCAATTGATCTCCAACTTGAGGCTTTGCCAAAACCAAGTCATTAGAAGAATTGAAAAATCAAAAATCTTCAACACGCAAGGGATTTTTTATTTTTGAATTATTTCCTGAGGTTTTTGACATGGTCTATTTTGAAGCTTTGGGTTTTTTCATTTTTCGAGGTAATAATTCAAAAAATCCAGCTGATCAACCTTCGGTGCCACCTAGCCCCCCACTCTCGACTCATACACCCTAATATTCCCTCTTACGGGACTGCCCATCCCATGGACTGCCAGTCCTGGCCGCCTTAACTCTGCCGGGTGAATTGAACGTACTCCTTGTTGGTTTTTGACCATTTGTGACCAACATCCAAAGTTGTCATGCCCCATCACCACTACCTTACCCCCCCGGGGCAAATATTGTAACTTACATTTTTGCTAGCGTATGGCCTGCAGTTTGGAAAAACGCAAAAGTTAGCACATAACCATCATAACCTCCCCCCACATAGGAAACCATAGATCAAAGGGCTAAAATGTACTGGTATATTTTGGGGTCTACATAAAGCTTAAAAAAATAACGCCCCAAAAAATGTACTGAACATTTGTTGGTGGGTTATTCGTTAAACTCAAAATATAACCCCAAAAATGTGCGGTACATTTTTGGAAATCCCCAAAAATGTTCGGTACAATTTCAGGGCATGGTTTGATGATGTTTGCCGCCTGAGTTGTGCATGGAGGATTGTTTTTGCTCTTCATCGTTGCTTGCCATCTGTCTTTTGCGCTATTCTTGCACAAAAGATGAACTTGTGCCATCTTTTTTTCAACTGCAGGTCAAAGATTGTTAAAAAAAAAGTCTGCTAATGTCTGCTATCATCTGCTATCATATGTTTCCGATTGCTGCTGCCCTGCCCCCCCCCCTCCCACCCCCTCCCCANCCCCTCCCCCTCCCCTCCCCCCCGGCCTTGGGAAAATGTTCAATCCTTATTGGGGTATCCGAAATGGAATTGAACAATTTCCTGTAAACCCCCCCCTCTTGTCTAAGCCTACTTGCAGCAGTGTTAGGGGGGGATGCCAAAAATGTTCAAACTCAATTAGCGTATAACAGAACCGGATATTACATTTATTAACCCCCCCCACCATACATGTATATATAGTAGGTTTTAGGGGTATCTGTTGGAATATCGTTGTTGTACTTTACATTTTTCGATCATGCCCCTATTTGGGTTCGCATCATGCTACGTGGACGGCTTCAATGTATGTGGGTTCCTTTCGGTTGGACACAGTGGTGCAACTGCAAATGCAAAGTCGCACGTTTGGAAGACAAAGTGTCGGAGAGACTAGTTGGCGCAGGTGGCACATGGTGGAACATGGTGGAACATGGTGAATATCCTGGAACATCATGGAACCAAACCGTCCCCTGATCGTACCCCTGCTCGTCCCCTGATCCTGCTTGCGTGCTGTGGCGACCTGCCGACCAAGTCCAAGAGTCCAAAAAGATTGCCCGGGTCTTCTCGCTGATAAAACCATCTTGCTTCATAGCTAGGAACTTTGCATTTGTTTTTGGATAGTCCGGCGTAAACATCTCCATGTAGCCTCCGGGCGGGTAAGAACCGAGCCACCCGTCATAGTTCTCGGCATTCCTGATCAACGATGATTCATGATGTTCCTCTCAAGCATCACCAGTTGAAATAAACAACGCTGCACTAGTCATCAACGACAACTGAGCTCTTTGAACTGCATGTCTAGCATCAAACCCTCGGCACATAGTTTGTTGCAGAAAAGAAATGCAAGTCGCACTGAAACGGACCAAAGCATCGCTTCTGTCGAAAACTGATAGGTTGGAATGCCCTCGTCGTTGGGAGGTCCAAATGGCTCTCGATCAACAGCATCGAGATTGAATGGACCATAGCAAGTTGGAAAATAAATTCGGTATTGCTCTGCAACCATGCCTTCCAGAGAACATGCATTTCGCACGAACATCCTTTGCCATGTTGTGTGCTTGTGTGCTACTGTTTGATAACCAATTTTTTCTGCTTGGGCAACAGCAAAACTTCTTTTTCACTGTGGGCAAATTGCCCTGGAAACACATTCCATTCATCGGAACTGCGGTGGCCAGTTGGCCCCCTTCCCTCCCAGCAGGTGCACCATCCGGATCGGTGGAAGGAAGTTTCAATCTGTTTTGTGTTGGAATGATGCACGTGTTCAGCTAAGCAGGTCGAATGTATACAAGTGCTGGAATGGTCCTCAGAAAGAAAAGAAAGAGACAGATTTGGAGCACATGGAAAACCAGGCGCTTCGCCACACTTGGAAACCTTACTGTTGAAGCACCCCCAGGGACATCATGGACATTTCGGAGTCTCTGACTGCTTTCGCAGGCGATCCTTATACAAGACTTGAATAGATTTGGTTGGTCTGAGAGGGGGAACTGGTTCGGTACAAAGTCGGATAGAAGAGAGCGGCGTGACAAACGTGTGCAAGTGCAATATACAATGGGCGTTGCAAAGGTAAAATAAATAAAAACCACAAGTGTCGCCTAGGGAGATGCACAACCTTGCCAAATGCCATGAGTGCTGTGTGCACGGGCGTCACTGTGTTTGCCAAGCACATGGAAAGGATGTCAGGAAAGGAAAACATCAGGTGCACAAAGGCACAAAAACCGAACGTTCTGGCACCCACCCCCCCAAAGTAGTCCAACGTGCACATCGCAAAACACCGCAAGACTTAAACTAGGGCCGGGTTGGCCTTCTTCGCTGTTATCAGTCAACTTTGCTGCCCTTCCAACTGTCAGTTTGAATGGCTGCTGGCATTCACCACATCTGTTTTGACTTTAGCTCGAACGTGAATCAAGGCTATTGCCAAAGTCAATCGGTTCGTAGTGGCCACGTTTGTCTGTTCCCTGTCCAGCCCTGGTTGCAGGCAGTTTCCTGGCTGAACTGTTGAACAAAGCTTGCCGTAGCCGATTTCTACCCAGAACATTCTCACCCGCTGCAGAACATTCTCACCCGTTGCACGTGGAACAAAAACAGGTCAAAAGGTCAAAAAGTCAAGTAGGTCAAAAAGGTCAAAGAATCAAAAACTCTCAAAACACTCCAGCAGCATGCGCTTCACTTTTGGATTGGGTTGAGATCGTGCCGTGCCTGTATTTGCTCGCGCGGAATCTTTTCTGACAACTGTATTACTGCTGCAACCTACTGCGGTCATTCTGAGTGGAATGGGCCGGTGATGCAAACAACATCAAACAACTGCATGAAAAAAATGACGATCGCATGCAAGCGAAGACACACTCCGAATCCGGCAGAATATTGAGAATGCGCATCCTGCCCATTCCGTACATGTAGTTTGGGCCAAGCACCTCACAGGCTGAGATAACGTTGAAAAATGCAAGACACACTCAGCGGGGGAAGCTATAAGGACTCTGACGACTAATCGGATCTAATCAGATTTACTGGACGTTTTGACTGTTCCAATTTCTGATTGTTCCCGACTGTTCCAATGCTACATGTGCCTGAAGCCAAGTTGGCACCACAGCTCCTGGAAAGAAATATCTCGCGGTGTCTTCACCATAAATTGCTGGCTTGAATGATTCCTCACCAGGCAATTCATTCAAATTCCCAGACTTCAATTCAAAGAGCCAATCAACAGAATGAAAGGAACGAAACCGTTGAACTGACCGGAGTCTAGGTGGAAGTATGTTCAAGGCATCAATCAAAGAAAAAACTGCCACTGTCATGCAACTGCGAAGCGGGCATGGTGTTCTGAGAACAGGCACGGGTTTGTTCGATGCCTTGTATTTCAAATACTTTGCTTAACTGGTAGAAGACTAAGTGCAGGATCCAGCAGCTTTCAGCGCCAACACTTTTCCTTTGCGTGCAGATATCAGCGGTCACTTGAGCCAAGGCAGCAGGGCGATTGAATGGGTGACATGCTGCCTGGCATCACGCAACTGATTTGCTAATATTGCACTACTGACTCTGGATAATGCCAGTGTACGGGCCCCTGACTCCCTGACCACCAATATCTCCTTGACTGTATCGTAGCCCGGTTTGTTTGTCTTCCTCTAAATTTGCGATGATGCTTCATCTTAGCCCTTACGCAAGAGTTGCAGTAGGGACTCAGTAGGGGTTCCTATAGCGATGTGTTCGGAGATGTGGAAGAGTCTTGGCTTCATGTTTCAACGTGCCTCTCTTGGCCAATCTTACGTCAGCATCGCGAAAGTATCCTCATCATCCTCGGCTTCACGGGCTCTGACCTCGACGGTCATTTCATCTTCAGGAACAGACATCTTCAGATCGTTCAACAGGAGGTCCATCATCCTCAGCTTCTTCATCCGAGATGTCCTCACGGATGTAGTCTTTCTTGCTTTTCTCATCCGGATATAGATCTCCGCCTCATACTCGTGCATGTCATCACCCTCTCCGACTGCTACTTTGTTCTTCCTCCTTCCTCTACGACCCGGCTCCCTGGCCGCAGGACCTGGAAACTTCATCGTCGGAGTCACACATGTCCTCACCGCTTTCTCCGTCGATGAAGGTGACAGGGCTATAGGTCTCTCCTCGCGATCATATATAGGCAGATCTATCCTCGTCGGAGCCCAAGTAGATGTATGGAATCAGATCACGAACTTCCATCTTGATCTTACCACCCTCAGCGCTGACCATGTAGGGGCCATGTGAACGTATAGCCTTGCTCCATGCACCATTCGCCAAGTGACAACACAGAAGGCGTGTCATCCAGCACGCGGGCTCGAGGTACGACATCAAAGGTGTCAAAGCCGAGTTCGACCATTATCGTTGTTGATGTGATGCTGTTCCCTTGGCGGTATGATAGTTGACCTTGTCACTCTCGTATGGACTGAGATCCATCCTCTCCACCTTGAGATTTGATCTGATATGAGGTCATGACCTCTACCAGAGTCCATGATGAATCTTCGATCTCTGAGCTTGATTGGCATGGCGATGCGAATGACATTGTCTCTCTTTCCATATTTCCCTGGAACATGTGGAATGACTTCCTCTTCAGTTTTTCCACTTTGCGGTTGATCCTTCACAGTTTCGTCATCCTAGCTTGAACTTGATCTTGATGTTGTTCTTCGGTCCTAGGACGATGTGCACCTCATTCACGTCAGAGAAATCATCGTCGAAATCCATAAACATTCCAATCGCCCGACCACGACTGCATGGCGGCCAGCCAATCCAGCTGCCCGAACATCGTCTCTGAACTCTTTAATATCTCCGATGTCATCTTTCTTCCTGCCGTTCTTGGAGGTCTTCCTTGGCGAGCCTTTGACCTCAGTCTTGTCGTCAAACCTGACGTCTCTAACCAAAGCAGGAGACGCCTTGATAGCGTTGGACGTGGCTCTCTTGAAATTGCACTTATCACCTCTCGTGCACTCGCCCTTCACCCAACCATAACAATCTTCAGTCCGAGAGTATTCGATCTCCCTGGTGATCTGGATTTTCCCTTTCCTTTTCCTTTGCCTTTCTTTCTATTGTCCCAGTGATACTGAGAATGGCTGTATTGACGCTTGTCTCCATGCTTGCAGTTGCCCTTGTTGAAGAAGTAGTGACAAAACGTCTTCGACTTGTCTTTCGATGCCGATCTCGACCTTGGTCTCCCCTTTTTGTCATTGTGGTTCTCTTTGGGATTGGCAGCAGCAGGCTTGTCTGGCTTGCCCCTTTCGGCTTCGGCTCGTCTTGCGTCTTGTCAGGAGCAGCTGCCGTAGGCTTTGGAGCAGGTGTATAAAGGCTTTCCCAGGTTCATGTAGTCAGTAGCAAACTTGTCACGGGCAGCCATATTTCTGTCTTCACGATTCCTGGATATGTACCTCTTCATGATGATCAGCAACTCTTTGTAAGTCTTCTTCTCATCATCCTCCTCTCGACCTTTGAAGATGGTCAAATCCAGACGCAAAGCCGTGGATCCTTCGATCTTCCTCAGGAGGTGATCTTGTAGGGTGTTCTCAGCTGGAATGTCCTCTGGCTTCATGTTGGCAATGATCTCCAGCCAAGCATTCAAGAAGTTGCTCATCTCCTTACGGCACTACAACTTGTAGATGTGGCTGGCATTGAACAGCGTCTCATCCTGAGAAGTCGCTCTGAAATGGTCCAAGATCATGGCAAAGATCTCACGACCGACCCATCAGAAAGCCCCCAGTTCCTGACTCCGTTCTCTATAATCCGGAGCTTCACCCGGCTTCACCAGCTGCGTCCACCATATTCTGAAGTGCGATGGACGGCTTGGAGTCGATGATCTGGAAACGGACTTCTCCTCAAAATGATAATGCTTCAGAGTCTGGGTTAGGAACCTCTGCCGGCGCCAACCACTGTTGTCTGGATCGCCCGATGCCACGCAAACCGCGTGCACCGTCTGCGATTTCCAAACATCCAGATCTTGACATCGAGGCCATGGTTTGATGACGGCCTTCTCGTGCTCCTTTCTGGATATCCGGATTACCCATTGATTTTGAATTTCAGCGGATGCTCCACCAACTTGGCAACCTTCGTGTTGATCCCAAAACCCAGGAGGATTGTCCGGAGTCCGGAACGGGCTCAGCTTGACTGTTGCCTGCTTCACGGATAGTCTCCTGTGCTGCTTCAACTTGTTCTAGCCAAGATTATCTAAGATTGGTACTCTCTCATCTCCTCATAGTGTCGATCAGATCGCGCCTGTGCCTCAGCGAGTTCTTCACCTAGGCGTCTTGTAGCTTCATTGTCAGGATGTGAAGCATTCTGTGCTTCTTGAACTCGATCGGCGACGGACAAAGTTGGTGCAGTTGCCTTTGGCAAGTTGAACGGCATAGCCATTCCGGAAGGATGTGGTATAGCATGAGGTTGAGGAGCCACTGCCATGACCACGTCTTCCACATTCTGTCGTTGTTGGTTCGCCTCAGTGAGCCTCTTGTTGGATTCTTGTAATTCAACATAGAGCTTCCCATTCTTCAAAATCGCTGCGTCTCGCTGAACCATGATCTCGGCAACCTCCTCAGTTGTTCTGGCCTCCATCGCGCAGGATATTGCAAATAGGCTCTCATCCTTCACGCCAAGTTCTACCTGCAGCCTAGCCAATACACCTTGAAGTTCAGCGATGACCATTGCATGGGGAGAAGACGGACCATCTCCCAGCTTCTTACTGATGACATCCGTGATGCGACTTCGAAGTTTGCTGTTGGTCTCGACAAGCTCCGAGTTCTCTTCTCTGATGTTCTCCATGACTGCAGTGACACGGGCTTCATTGTCAAGGATCAGTCATCTGCTTCTCATGTCGTAGCTGTTCCTCAACGAGTCCCTTGCCCATGCACTCATTCTCATAGAAGTTCGCTCTTCGCTTCTGCTCAACAACCTCGCCCTTAAGCTTCGATTCAGCATCCTTCAGTTTCACCTTCGTTTGATCGATGTCAATGTCAGCAAGCGTCTTCACCTGATGAAGTCTGGTATATATCTCCTTCTTGAAGAAGCAACCTTTGTCTCTGGATTCGTTCATCGCGCTGCCTGAGACTCTCAGAATACTCCGTGAAGGCGTACTGCATCTCCTCGATCTGGCGGTCCTTGGCGATGACCACCTGTAGAGCATTGAGCTGGTGATTCTCACTGTTTGCCACCATCATGACCGCATTCGATGAAATCTTCTGATAAATAGCTTCCATTTCTTTCTTGTTCGTTAAAGTCTTTCACGTTCCTGGCTGAATTGTTGCCAGCTTCCTCGGCATGTTGATGTTGTTGATGTAATATTTGTTGTACTGCATTCTCAAGTTCGCCATGGTACCTTCGACGTGCTGCCATGCTTGCATTGACAATGTGTTGTGCCCCATCTTCCGCCAGCTCGTTGCGACGTGCCAACTCCAAGATCCTCATCGTGGACAATCGTGGAGCCCTTCCATGAGTCTCGTGCCTCAGACAAAGCTTCCGCTTGTTCATCCATGATGACAGCAGCCTGTGCCAATGATGCCTTCATGCACCCGACCTCAGTCATGACATGTTCTTGGTAGTTCATGAAATCTTCATTCAAAAGCATTTCCATTTCACTCATGCATCCACTTCAATGACAGTTCGTGCTCAAATGACATGACTCTCTCCTCTAGCTTAGTCCTTGATTTCTCGCTCTTGTCCATCTCGTTTGTCAAGTGCAAGAGCTGTTTGCGAAGTTCACTTTCGCCACCTACCGCGCTGCCAGACGATTTGCGTTTCATGGCGGTGGCCGCAAGACCATCACCACTACTCCGCGCAGCGTTGGCCGGCGGACCAACACTGCCTGCGTCTGCAACGGCAGGCCTCGGCGGCCGTGATCCTCCAGATCTCACCGAAGTCGATCTCCTGCATGGAACTTCCCCTTGGAGCGTGTTGACTAGGAAGGGCAGCTGCGTTGCTTGCAGAAATGCCAGTCAGTGCCACCCATGATTAGGTACCTCCACCGCCGCTTTCCACTGACTCCGGCGGCCCCGGCGTGTCCGGAGCCACCGCAAAGGTGAAGTTGGTGTCATTGCTGCTGGTACTGTTCGTCGACATTGCTTTGACTACTGTGCGTCACACCTCTTCCGTTAACACCTAGTCCACACGACTAAGGCAAGTAGCGCGGGATGCAAGACAATGTTGGCAACTTGCCTTCGGGGCAAAGCGGCTGAAGGCAGTCGAAGTAGATGGTCGCGTGGGGCTCACCAATTGTCGCAAGATCTCGTCTCGCATGTCTTGAGTTGCTGAAGGCAATGGACGGTGAGTATGATCTGGATCCATGATGAAGACGGTTTCATCAATCACATCACCCTTGACCTCCATCACTACCTTCATTTTCATTTTCATCCATCATCCAAACATTCTCAACACTGGTTGAACACGTGACGACATCTGCAGCTGCTGGGGTGAACTCTGTCATGTTCATGTTGGAAATGATGGGAACCTCAAACCTCAATCTCACCTGTTGCCTTCTCAGAAAAACTCAGACTGCGCACCATGTATGCTCCCTGACTGCAAAGGTCGGCTCAAAGTAAGCCAGTCCTGGGTGAGATTCACAAGAAAGTGGCCTGCTCTGCTACGTGCCACAGGGATCTTCACCTCTGGAGAAACGTTTGCGAGCACCATCCAACGGCCACTCACATCAATCACTGAACCTAACTTCGTCAAGGTCTTGATGCCCACCAAGATCGGCACCTTCTCCGCATCGATCGTGAACATGCCCAGGTGCACGAGATGGTCGCCTAAGCGTTGAAGCACTGTGACATAGCTGGAGCTGTATTGAACTCCACCATTTCCAAATCGAAATGGTTTGCGGCCAGACCAGCCGGTGTACCAGACGTCGTGTTTCTGAGGGTTTTAAGTAAGAAATAGCCATTTCAGCAACATAACCCCTTGTAGAAAACGCAGTCTGACAACTCAATTTTCCATATTTTCATTTTTGGGTTGTTTTAACCCAGATGACATATACCAACATCATGAGCAATCACATGCCAGCTTTGCCGGGCTTAGATGTCGAGAAAAAACGGACGTTGAGCTTTTCAAGGGTTGCATGGCCATTTGTTAATTTTGATTTTTGTTCCCGAGAGCGTCTGAGCGAAGGGTTCTTCTAAAAGTTGGATCTGCATATCTTGACATCTTCACATCTTCACATCCTCACATCTTGACATCTTCACATNGCGAAGGGTTCTTCTAAAAGTTGGATCTGCATATCTTGACATCTTCACATCTTCACATCCTCACATCTTGACATCTTCACATCTTCACATCTTCACATCCTCACATCTTCACATCTTGACATCTTCACATCTTCACATCTTCACATCCTCACATCTTCACATCTTGACATCTTCACATCTTCACATCCTCACATCTTCACATCCTCACATCTTCACATCTTCACATCNTCTCTCCTTTCACTCTCTCCTTCTTCTTCTTTCTCTCTTTAGGCCACGGGCAGTGCCGACGAGCCGTCACGAAACGTCAACCCTCTCGCACGAAACGAGGTTCGATCGTCAAAAACTGAGGTAAAATTGCGATTTCAANGAGCCGTCACGAAACGTCAACCCTCTCGCACGAAACGAGGTTCGATCGTCAAAAACTGAGGTAAAATTGCGATTTCAACTGTGCTGGATGAACCCTTCCTGCACGAAACGAGGTTCGATCGTCAAAAACTTAAGTAAAATTGCGATTTCAACTGTGCTGGATGAACCCTTCACGCACGAAACGAGGTTCGATCGTCAAAAACTGAAGTAAAATTGCGACTTCAACTGTGCTGGATGAACCCTTCACGCACGAAACGAGGTTCGATCGTCAAAAACTGAGGTAAAATTGCGATGTCAACTGTGCTGCATGAACCTTTCCCGCACGAAACGAGGTTCGATCGTCAAAAACTGATGTAAAATTGCGATTTCAACTGTGCTGGATGAACCCTTCACGCACGAAACGAGGTTCGATCGTCAAAAACTGATGTAAAATTGCGATTTCAACTGTGCTGGATGAACCCTTCCCGCACGAAACGAAGTTCGATCGTCAAAACCTGAGGTAGAATTGCGATTTCAACTGTGCTGGATAAACACTTCACGCACGAAACGAGGTTCGATCGTCAAAAACTGAGGTAAAATTGCGGTTTCAACTGTGTACAAGCATCTGTGTGTAAAAGCGTCTGTGTGTAAAAGGGTCTGTGTGTAAAAGGGTCTGTGTGTAAAAGCGTCTGTGTGTAAAAGCGTTTGTGT
>BGPT01002889.1:8191-26039 GCA_003297045.1 Symbiodinium sp. clade C Y103
GTCTGTTGAGCTGGCTTCAACACAGCCATGTGGATCTCTTGTTCCCAACCAATACACTGGGAAATTTCCCACGCAAAGATGTCACTTCCTAACGAAACCCAAGCACGCAGAGCTTGAACCCAGTCCGAAAATCCNTCACGACCATCTCTCTCATCAGAGTCTTGATTCCTTTCACCACCTCGTGGCAATCCTGGTGGCGATCCACCTCGTGGAGGCGACTGTGTCTGTCTCACTGATGAAATTCCAGCAGTCTGACCTTGTTCCGCGAACACAGGTCCTGGACTCGTGGGNTGGTGGCGATCCACCTCGTGGAGGCGACTGTGTCTGTCTCACTGATGAAATTCCAGCAGTCTGACCTTGTTCCGCGAACACAGGTCCTGGACTCGTGGGTGGCATCTCTCCAAACCTTGACGGTCCACTGCTCAAACCTGAAGACAAAGATGGATCAGCCGGTACCGGTCTCGCACCATGCAAGGTTGCAGTTCCTTCTTGTGGAACGCGAGTCACCTGGGCTTGCAACCTCAAGTCTCTTACAACAGGCTCAAGTCCAAGACGGAAGATCTGGGCAATCTGTGTCAACTGGTCAGTGGTGAACACAGGACCTTGTTGAGTTGGGCTTCCTGGCACACTAGGTTGTCCTTGCTGACTTCCTTGGCCAACTTCTCCTACAGGATACGGTCCAGNTCTTGTTCCCACTCTCTCCCCACTCTGGGTACCTTGGCCATCCATGCGAAACCGTTGTGGTGATCCTTGCTGAGACATTTGTCACACCTCAAGATCTCACACCTCAAGATCTCAAGAACGACAGTCAAACGCAATAAGCAGTACTTCCCTGGAACCAGGCACACTAAAGATGCACACAGTGGGTCAGATCCTCTCAGGAACCAACTGTACACAAGCTCCGCTACCACGTAAAACTTTGACACGCAAAGTTAGATCGCGAAAACCGCTTTCAAACCTCTTACGCTCAAAGTACACCCAAACCAAAATAAACTCAAACGTGCAAGTCTCGCGTTTCTGCAGTCTCAAAACCTCAAAGGCCGTCTCTCGGCAACACACACACACTTTTCGCTTCCCGGTTCTTGAGCCAGTGCTCAAGTGCTTGAGCCACAAGTTAGTGGCAAAAACGTGCAGTCAGAAACGAGGTTTTGTCAAGTTGTGGTGAACTCGATTCCTAGAAACGTTTCATTTAAATAAAACGGTTTCGTTTCAATTTGATCGACAATGCAATGCCTGAAGAAATGTTATCTTCAGGATAGCTGCGACTCTTAGATGCAGTGGCTTCGAATTGCAGATCTGATGATGAAAGACTTTCCTCTTCCCGCATCTTCGATGCGGATGTATTCGCTGGGTCAGGGAATCTTACCAACTCTTCCTAGAGTTTCTTGTAACCAATCCTTAACTGTTGCACAATCAGTTTGAACTAGTTGTGACCCCAGCCCCGGGCCTAGAGAGAGTCAGTTGCTGGTTGTTCTGAGAAACAGCAGCGATAAAGATATGGGACTATGGTCCACCTGCGACTTAATGCACCAAGGTACGTTTTCAGCACCATTCCACCAATTCGTTGGCTGTTGCCTGGTAGAAGGTGGAATGGCCCAATATAACAAGGTGGAAGTTTTACATCTCTTCAGATGTCACACACACACACATACACTGGATAAAACTCTGAAAGAAGGCCAGGCCAGCTGTTCCACTTTTCTTAAACGAATTAGCTTAGTAACAAATGGTGAGGCCGCGTACAGCGGCACGTAGTTTAGCACATTCGACCGACGGTGAAGACCTGAAAGAAGGCCAGCTGTTCCACTCGACTTAGCCGAATTATTATTGCTAAAAGTGTGAATTCTGCTGTGAAGTCGAAGGTTCCGGCAGTTCACCGGAAAAGGTATTCGCTGGAAGGGCTCATGCCACCTTGACGAAGCCGGCATGAGTAACACACTTCACCAGTCAATTCGAAATGCATCGGACATGGAAAAGATAGCAACATTAACAGGACTTGAGGTGTGTATAATCACAGGAGACATTGCCAACACCCTGGCTCCGGGCCAGAGTGAAAGTCAGTTAGAACTGGTTCTGACCTGCCTCGGTTGTGTGTCGAAGAGTTGTTTTTTTTTGCTCGGAAAAAGAACACGCTGGCACAAGGCCTGTGTCACTTGTCAGTTGAAGGAAACTGCCGATAGCCACCCGTAGCACCCAGAAATTCAGAGTACCCTGAGTCAATGGAGTCAATATGAGACAAAATGATCCGCAAGCTCAAGTTGACACAATCCGATCGACAGAGCAATCAAAAAAGATGTGCATGCCACAAAATAATGCGCACGCCAATCCTGATACACGGTAGGTAAGGTGCCAAACTTCGTCCCCCGCACCTAACGGGGAGAAGTGGCAGAAGATTTTGTTGTCGTTCTCATCTTCAGGCAAACTGTACTGTAGACATTACTGACACCAGTCATCAGTGCACCCGCTCATGTCGCCAAGGCAGTAAAGCCATTTGAAAATTGTGAGAGGAAGCTCACAGCTGAACGACTCTTGTTCCAAAATCCACCAAACGCTTAGTGTTGAAAACAGAGTCCCCTTGCATCTTGGGACTCATTTTCTTTGCGTGATATTGACCACCCCCCGCCTAGGGGGAGGTGTGTGTGCGCAGTGGTATAGCGTTGTGTGTCGAAGAGTTGTGTGTGACAGAGTTGCGGTCGAATGTGCAAAAAACAACGTCATGCCTTCAGGTGTTGTTCTTTTTTCTTTTGTTTTGTGTTTTGGTGAGGTAAGATGCACACCTAATTCATCTGACACTGAAAGCTCTTCACGGGACGTTGGTCCAACTGCCGTTTGCCGAGGGCCTTTGAGCCTGATCACGCCATTGCATATTGGTACTAGGATGCATCCTTTTACTAGGGCCCTATTGGTCCCCTGTTTCATGTGTTTTCCTTATGTGCCAGGTCAGGTTTGGGTCGTCTGCGTGCCGAGGTGGGTTTTGGGCGCCTTGCAGGTTGTGTCAGGGCTTCTGTGAAAATTAGCTTCGCTTTTGCCCCGTGTATAGTTAGTGTGCGATCTTGAGCTTAACTTAGGTAGTTGTTAGTTGTCTTGTTGTTGGACTTTGTGATACTTTGTAGTTTGGACTTCGTTTGTAGACTTGTCATGTAATTTTTTTGAATTCATCTTGTTTTGTCACAAAGAGTTGTGACTTAGTTTGCTCGTTTGTAGTTTTTTGTGAGTTTTCGTTTGGCATGAATTCGTTTTGCTTGAAACAGAGGATCCGAATGCCTTTCTCTCGGCAGTCACGGTGTGAAACTGACAGCGTTTAGTGCTAATCCTAGTGGCAGGTCCAGCATGCATAGTCGCTCTTTTTTCTGAACTGCATTGATTTTAAAAAACTCAAAAAATGTGTTTCCGGCCACAGCGCAGATGAGCGGTCTATATGGATCTTGTGTGAATTGGGTCAGAACAACTTACTTTTGGAATTTTAAGATAAATATTTTCTTTGGAGCTTCATGTGGATTTCATTCATGGGTTTAAAAAAAGAGTGTGAAAATTGTGGTTATAGTTGGTAGATCTGTTTTGAAGCTACCAGTGTGAGGGATCGTAAGAAGTCGTCACCAATGATTGTTTAACATCAGAATTTGCAATGATGTTGATTCAGTTTGACTGTATTTGAGGTCTGCACAAAGAGTTCTGCCAGATTTGGCTTCAGACTGGGATTTTGTCATTTTGCCATCAACTTTTGTAAGCGTCTGACGAGAGAAACATACTTTAGTGTCACGATTGGGATATTTGATTTCACTCGTGGATGTGGTTTTTTGAATTAGATATTTGATCCAGGACCATTGCATCGCGCTTATGGAAGCAAGATGGTGAGAAACTAACCACATGCGCGGGCATTGGTTACCTTCTCAACTTAACTGAATTACACATTGCGTGGTATAGGCATTTGGTCTATAGCTTCGCCATCTCCAACAATTTAGTTGCTTCTGCGATGCCCGTTGTGGGAAGCATATCGATTTGCTTGTTGGGTGAAGTATTCGGATCTACGCCAAACTCCGAACCGTTTGTGATGATTTGGATTTGTATCGCTGGCATGACTGAATGTGATGAAAGCGTACAGCAGAACATTCTGCTCTTCAACTACTCTGGCACATAGACCTTTGTATTCCTGGACTGAAGTGGTTTGGAGAAGAAACGTGAAGTTTCTAGGATTTCTGCTTTGGAGGTTTGCACAGTTTTATTTTTGAATCACGTCGTTCTCGAACACAGGTATTCACGTTTTGGTCAGAGCTGAAGTGTTTGAGGATTTTTACGTTGATACGTTTTGTAGAGAGCTGTTTTAAGCCTAAACAGCATATTGAACACAGTTCGAAATTGTTCCATCAACCTTTGAGGAAAGGTTGATGTTCACAACCTGGAATTGCGTTTCCTAGTTCGACATTGGCTCAAGGGAGCTGAATTTTCAAAAACTAATTTGAACTGTAGTTTCACTATCAGATACAGCAGGACAACTTAGGAAGACAAACCTTTCTGTGTTTGTTCGGCCGTGTGCCGATCTTCCTTTGTGTTGCTTCCGAGCGAAAAGATTGAAGCTGACGTTTGCACTTAAGAGTCGAAGGCTGAAACTTTCTTTTGTTCTGAGATCTTGCCTGATTTGACGTCGGTCCAGTAAGGAGCTAGATTCTATCAAGCACTTCGTATGACCTGGCGTCAGTTTTTCGTGGCCAGCAGTACTTTAGAGAGATGGAATTGAAAAAACGCAAAGTGCATTGGTACGAGGCCTTCAGCTGCACATTCAACTTTCCATTCGAAGGAAGCCTCGCAGAATTGCTTCGTTTTTGCTGTTACCAACTTCGACAAATTGAGGAAGTCTCGCAGACTTGCCCCGTTTCGAAACCTTACACTACATTAAACTACACGACGCTACACTACACCACAGCACACTACAATTACAACTGCAGCTACAACTACAAGACAACTACAACTACAACTACGCCTACAGCTACAAGCACAACTGCAACTACAACAGCAACTACAACTACAACTACTGCAACTACTGCAACTACAACTACATTTGCAACCACAACTACAACTACTACAACTACAACTACATTGCACTGCGCTACAACTACAACTACAACTGCAACTGCAACTACAACTACAACTACAACTACAACTACAACTACTACAACTACAGCTACTACAACTACAACTACCACTACCACTACAAATGCATGACAACTCTCTAACTACAACTACATGACAACTACAACTACAGGCACAACTACAGTTGATTGACAACTACAACTAGAGCTACCACAACTACAAGCACAATTACAACTACAGCTACAACTACAAGTACATTGCACTGCACTACAACTACAACTACAACTGCAAGTACAACTACATGGGACAACCACAACTGCATGAGACAACAACAACTACTGCTACAAACACACCGCAGTACAATTCCAACTACAACTACCACAACTACAACTGCAAATACAGCTACACTACAACTACACTGCGCTGCAGACAACCACTTGTTGGTGCATCAGTGGGTTCGCTCTGCCATCCATGATTCACAACAACCAACTTCTCCCATAGGTTTCCTATCTTTGAAACTTCCGCCACCGCCTTGCGCGGTACTACTGGTAAAATAGAGACAAAGGTGCTGCTCAAGCCAGAAGCATTGCTGCTCAGCACTCAGCACCAGGAAGGTACGACGTTGCGGTCTGCCTTCCCCGCTGGTTAGCCATGGCGGCCAAAGCTGCCGACAGAGAGCTGCTGGCCCAGCAGTTCGAGGAATTGTTGCCGTTGCACGCCACTGCAACCCTAGGCAGCCCAAAGCGTTCGATCCCGAACAATTCGACAGCATGCATGCAAGTATCATCGGAGATGGATCTACACCAAGAGAGTCGATTTCCCCTTCCAGCGATCGGAGACCCTGTGCGCCGTTGCGGGCCGCCGCCGATCCTACGCACCAGGCAGGATGATTGCTTTCGGTTCGATCCGAACGGACCCCCAGATCAGAGACCCAGCATTCGAGAGGCAGAAACTCATGTAGCAGAGGCAGCAAGACGTCTGCAAGAGATCGATGTGCCATTGACGCATGGTTTTGCCCGGCTCGTAGTGAGTCGCACCATCGATGAGTTGCATTGGATTCTGAATCGCATGGACCGAGCCCTCGATGCTGCCGACGAGTGAACGCGTGCGTCATTGCGGACCGCGCAAACACAACCGCATGACTGCGTGAGTCGTTGCGGACCGCGCAGACGAATGCTTTGCAGATGAACTCCAACTGTCTGCATGGAAAAAACTGCCGCGATCTCTCGCTGGATTTGGAACGACATTGAGTGGGAAGGCATGAGCTTCGAAGAGCTAAGAAGAGTTGCAACAGTTTGAGAAAACGACAATAAGCTGAGATGAGACGGGAGGAGTTGACACGACCTGACATGAGAAAAACGGTGAGTTGAAACAAGTTGAGTAGAATGCAGAAGCTGACAAGAGCTGAGCCAGAAGAATTCAGATGAGCTGAGAAGAGATGAGAAAAGATCGAATGACATGACTTAAAGATGAGAAGAATTGTGATCAGTTGGGAAGAGCTGAGAAAAGAAGAGTGCACATGAGATGAGATGAGATGAGATGAGAGGAATAACGCTGATGAACAAGATCCAAGAGAAGCTGCGATGCGATGAAGTCAGATGAAATGAGAAAAATCCAATCAAACGACATGGCATCAGATTCACAAGTCAAGAGAATGTTGCTGCGAAACACAGAAGGTTTCCTTGCACCCTATAGGCACGGTCTTTGTTCCACTCTATAGGCTATAAGCGTTTCAATTTTGAAACTTCCGCCCCCGGCTTGTCCGGGAACTACTTGTATAGCCTGAACACGCTTCTTCTCGTCTGACGCGGGTTCTGTGATATTGTTGGTTTTCAATGTGATGAGCGGTGACATGATGTGCAGAATGTGAGGAAATGGTTTCTATCTCCAAACCATAGACCTTAGCTTCGTGGATCATCCCAGTGGCACCTGAAACATGGATAGGTGAAAATCCTTCAGGTGGAGTCGGAATACAACTCCCACAACTGTCGAGGACATCAAGTTTGGTACTTTTGGGATTCTCGTATTGTATTGTGGGGCGAGGTAAAACAGCCGCCACCAACCCTCACGGGAAATTGCACAAGCAGAATCCCGGGCGTTGTAATTGCAACAGTTGTTTTGCATGTTTCATGAATAGGTTCACCAAAACTATATCCGGAGATCTTTTATTTTCAACAGAGTGTGTCTTGATGAAACATGCATGAAGGACGGAAACTTGAGATGGTCAAATGCCATTGATTTGCCAAAAAGTGCGCGTTCAGAACTGATGCCATTCGTGTCGTGCTTGGAGCTGCCACCAGCTTACCGAACCGGGAAACCCACCTGCGGGTGGGAACATTTTGCAGCATGGAGCGTCATTTGCTGCCACTTTTGTACATTTTGCCATGGGCCTACACCTTTTGCACAGCTTTTCGCATCGAGGAAACAGGGTGCTTAAAAACGGCGAAAAATGCATAATTCATAATTCGCCTTCTTGAAATAAAAGTCAGGGAGGAACCAACTGTTTGGTGAAAGTACTTCAAAATCAATGTGAAAAACCCTTAAACATGGGATGGTTTGAAATGCAATTGTACAAAATGGTATGGTTCGGGAGGTCTGTTTTGCGTCGTGCGACCGGAGCACCAGGATCATCTTGAAGAGATGGGGATGCAGGACGTGCGCGGGCGATCGCCCATTTTAGCAATGGTTCCTGCTTGTGGGGCTAGATATTCGTTGAACCATGAAAAATACCATGGTTTATTGGTTAGCATAAGGATTTATACTACGTAGTTTATTGGGAATTGTGATAACCGACCACAAGGAAACCTATCAACCAACTAGTATAATGAGATGGGACAGGGGCATGTTTCATGGCTCACCTGGGGTTTATAATTCAAGTATGGTATGGGTCCACCAGTGTATGCAGATTTTCTTATGTTTGAATGATGTTGGATGCATTTGCAGTGTCAACCGAATGCAAAAGGGCCAAAAAAGGCATTTGTTTTTTTTTTCAATCAATTTTTTTCTGCCCAAACACTTTCGTCGTATGTCCAAGTCTTTTGTAAAGTCCTTTACCCTGGTTTTTTGTGGTAAATCCGGTTCGCTGGGCCATTTTTTACCGCAACCCTTGGAGCAGGAGCTGTTGGACCTTCGGTATTCTCTTTTGCAGTCACACTTCGTTAGGAGCAGGCGGGGCGGTGAAAACATCGGACACCCCGAAGTGCTGATCCGCATCATGGGGGAGGCACTTGAGTCACAACAAACATTACCCTTTGGTGATAAAAAAAACTATGGAAAATTATCCATCTACAGGTGATTCATGATGATTCATGATGATGTACCTTTTAAACATGGTGATTTTCCTGCTAGATAACCAGAGGGTAAAACCAGTCCAGATTTTTCACATTGTGGTGTGGCTGGACAGCTGCATTTGGGACCCATCCCCACACTTCCTGGTTTCACATGGGTTTGTTTGAAAATAGGGTACTCCTAAATCCACTGGGGATATACCCTATTTTCAGACACACCCATATTTCATTTTTATTGAAATTGCAGTTCCTGGTTGAGAAGATCATCAAAACGAACACGTTGCAGGTGAAATTTGATATCGTGTCCATTTCTCCGAAAACAACGGGCGAATTTGTAGCTGGTCCCACGTTTGTTGGTTTTGAGCCCCCTTCATTTTGTTTTTGGTCAGTGGAATTCGCCAATCACCAGGCGGTCTGTGGACAACTGGTCGGAAAATGATGAGAAGACCTTTGCTCTGGAGGAAGTGCGAAAAGCTTGGTATATCCATGAGACGCTTGGAACATTGTGACCATCAAGCAGTTGTTTTTTTTCTCTTGAAATTGGTTGGTCAAATAATTACTGCCTTGTTTGTGGGTGGTTCTATCCCCCAACAATCTGATTATTGATGTAATGGTTTTGGCGATGCGACTTTTTGTCATGAGCGTGCAAACCTGGGAAGATCTAAACTAATGCCACATGTCTGTTGCACAAGAAAGCAGCTGGCCAGTTCAGATTATATACTTGAGCATGGCGCTAAGATTAATAAACACTTTTTCAAAGGAAATAGAACCAACACCAAACATGGCTCAAAGTTGCTGGGGAAAGCGAGGTTTTGCCTTGAGGTCTCAATTTTCAATCCAGACGTGTCACATCAACAACTTGACTCACTTGATCTTGTCCGGCAGCCGCAGATGCGGTGTTTTTGTTGGTAGACACTGCATTTTCACATTGATCCCAATTGACCAAGGATTAAAGAGAGACTGGACTTGGGAGATGTCAAAGAGGTCACTCCAGGGGGCTGGGGTCCTGACAATCACTGCTGATGCAGATGAAATGGTCATTTCCGGAGAATAGATCATGTCTTGTCAAAGAAGGAGTCAAAACTTGGGATGGAACTTGTGAGACCCAGAGGATTGTCCAACACTCTCAGCTGGTACATCACTTCTTGTGTTCCCTAGTCGATCCTGCACCGACCTAAATCATGCCAGAGCTGATGAAGGAAGAAACTGTGTATAGACGTTTCCGAAAAGGGAGAAACCCAAAACCACGTGGTGTTGGTTTCCACTACAAAAAACTGAGAAATACTTACATGGACATAGTGTGTCCCCAATTTCTACCACAGACCCAATATATGGGCAGCCAAAGGTGGAACTAACCCAGCTGCGTCGTCGCTGCTTCAGGATCTGCTGAGTCAGTTGAGTTCACTGCAACAACAGTGTCCTGATGCAGAGGACGGAGTTGGTGGAGCGGAAAGCTGTCAGAGTTCAATGATTTTGTTATTCTGACAATGGATGGACATGAGAAATTGATGTGGTGTGAGTATGACTTTGAAATTGACGAACATATGGGTTTGTCTGGAAATAGGCTATGTCTCTTTGTTTGCCATTTGAATAGGGCAAATGCTGGTCAACAATGGGATATCGGATATTGGGGGACCCTATGATAAACACATATCACCCATATCATGATATTGCGCTAAGTTGGCTTCTCCAGGAGATTCAGTCCCAGCTGAGTGATCTCTGGGAGGAGGTGCTTCGGAGAGGAAATATCTTGGGGTGCAGCCAGTCACACTTGGGACAAAATGATTTATTTGTTTTGGGATAAACTCAAACTGAATATGATCTTTGGGATATTCAATCACATCAAAATTAATTGTCATCATGGGCAGCTAACTTGAACTTAAGTGGTTCGTATGCCCATCACAAAACACAAAAAGATGGCGAGGATATCACCGGCTCTCTGTCTCGAAGGACTATCACCATTGGGAAGTTTGAACTGCTAAGGAATAGTCAGAAAATCAAACTCCACCACAATACGATGGTTTCCCAAGGTTCAGGCCTCCTGTTTCTGGTCGCCACATCCATCATGCCAAAGTTGTTGTTTGAACTTTCTCCCATTTCGGATCATTTTGGTTTGTTATGGCTCGATTTTTCCTCCCAACGAAGATGTTCCAGTGGTAAACATGAATTTACCAGGTATTTTAAGGTTTACCCGGAAATTCCACGGGTTTTGAGCCACTGCCAGGTGGGTCGATGGGTCAAGGCTGATGACCTCAGACTAGCCATGGAGAGGGAGCAGAAAAGCATCCACAAAGAGGAGGCTCGGATCGGGCCGGATCCGGGGATCATTTTCGGGTTGTTTCTGGTAACCATGGGCACATTGATCACCAAAAGGGGCTGCAATCCCTTGTCTTTTCACCTAGAAAGAGGGCCACTAAAATGAGGCTCTTAATTCTTAACAACCAAAAATGGTGAATATTCAGGGGATACAACCAATAGGGAAGGGATTTAGCCGCCATTGAATGATATTCTCAAAGGGAACGTGATGATTGTCAACTGTTTTTGGGGTAGACCCAATTTGGAACAAGCTCATTTTTTTGGGGTCTCAATGGATGGCATCATCCTAATCCTCATGGCTGATGCAATCGAAATGACGATTGACCTTTTTCAATCAATCTATTCTTGACCCCACAAATTAGGTTTTTGTGATTGATTATACATATATAAATATATGTATATAATATGTATATACCCAAAAAATGACGATGATCCCTGCAATTCAAACTGGTTGGGGACCAATGCAGAAAACGGTTGCAGAGAGTTGACAAAGCTTGGCAAGATATATCTGTAAAGAATGTGGATTACTGCTAAACAACTCTCCAGGCTAATTAGTGTTTTGAACCCAAGACAAGACTAGGACAGTTCACGCAAAGTGGTTGATGCTTAAACTCTGTCTTGTAATACCGGCCCAAGTGGCGCGTGTTTTTTTGTTTTGGCAACTGGGACTTTCGCTCTTCACCAAAGGAGGGGCAGGTAGAAGACTCAGGGTGAAGCGAAAGAGCCAGGGTTTTGTGCAACCAGCGGGATGGAATGGTGATGAGCCTATTTTCAGACCCATATTACGCCTACATCATGGCAACGCAACTGGGTGTTTCAAGAACCAGAACGGCAGGTGGTTGGGTTTCCGCAAAAGAGAACCCACAACACGGGAACCATTGTTTGTCATAGAACTGTGACATCAACAACAATGACGGTCCAAAATTGGTGATAGATGATAGTGAGATATGGCAAATGCGTATGAATATCATGACATTTCTCACTGTTGCTCCTGATAATTTTGATTCCCTACAATTTAAATGCAATGATGGAAGCGGATTTACCTCCAGGCTCCAAATCAACACATCTTTTAGTGGTTTGTATTCCAGGTATCAGGTAGGCAAAAATTACGTGTTTGCAGCATATGTTCATGCATCCTCATTCCTTTTGGGTAGTTGGGCAAAATCCCTATTCTTCCCGTTACAAGATCCCATGTTTACCAGCATGATGATAACGCACAATTTCCCCCGCCCACCCCGGCATGCACTGGCCTTGAGGCACGAATGAACTTAGATGTTGAGGGAACCAAACAGAAGATCAAGGATTTAGAGCTCCTAAGCTCGCAAATCGGTGGCGATACGTCAAAAACTACATATCCCACATGGAAGAAATGCGGGACTCAAGCAGACATATAAGAGTTCAAAACGCTAGAGTGGATGCTTTGAAAGGCGCGTGCGGATCCATATTTCTCCAATCTTCACCCAGTCCGTCGCAATTGGTGGATGCTAAGGGGCCAAAGTGCCAATGCGACAAAGGTCTTCACCAAGGATCAGGAAAGCAGGTGCCCTGCATTCCAGATGTGAAAGGAACTTTTGCCAGAACCCCCTCTATTTGTTGGGATTTAAACAGTAAAAAGCCATAGTTTCCCGTGGATTTGAGACTTTCCAAACCAGCACCCGCAGCAGCTCTGCGGCGAGGTTGTTTGAGATTGTGAATGTAGCTCAAAGATTGCCGGGGCCGCAGACGAGGGCCCTTATCATCTTCTAGGGGGTCACCCTGGCCTCACTTGGAGGTGTTCGGGTATCAGGTACTCGTATCTACATGTCTGTGTCTCACAAAGGGCTTGACCTCTGGAATGGACCATGGACCATGAAATCTCGTGAAATGGTTGGTTTTGGGGTTGATTGCAAACTTGAAACTACGAAATTCTGTATGCAAATCTCGTTTTCTCGTTTTTCGTTCAGCTTCAAGATGCAGACAAAATGCTGATGCTGCAAATTGTCAGCCCACCACAGAGTGCCAATCAATTGAGCACCGAGAGCTGCTTGTTGATTGGGGCCATATTCGGACCTGCATTCGAATCAGCATCGTGATGTCAGTTGTATGCAAAGATGACGTTGGTATGACGGTATAACTTGACAGAAATAGACACGTAAAAAACTGCCAGTAAGTTTGTTCTGTGCAAATAGAGGCATTCAAAGGATATTGTTGCCAGCTTCATGATTACACTCGGCATCAGGATTAATTTTCCTCCAACAAGCCAGCAAGTTCGGATCAGTCTTCCATGATTCCGGGAATCGGTTGAAGGGACAATTTACAGGAACCCTTTCGAATTACAGGTAAAAATCATTGTTTCCTGTAGAGTTTCCCTGAAACTCAGGTGAAATCAGCTGAACTCAGCTATAGTTTTTGCTGAGGCAAGAGCTAAAAAAGCTCATCTCCAATGCAGTGCATTCTGACGATGTGCGGGAATTGCAGGTGGGTGGTGGGAGAGGTGCTGCAGTCGTTGGGAAGCTTGGTTCGAAAGGGTGGGACTTTTTTCTTCAATCCCTACGAGGATCAAATCTTTTCAGAAAATGAAGTTTGGGTGCCATGGGCATGAAAGTTCATGAATGCCATTGACTTGCTACAGGGGCTGTTTTAGCTGTTTGCGTGGGAGAATTCGGAGCCACACTTCATCGAGCGTATTTCAAAACATTCGGAACCCCCTAAAACCATTGACTTTCCTACCACAAAGGCCAATTAGGAGGGTTGTGAGTGGCTTGTGACCTAGTCACCCACTTCTAGCCCACTTCTTTGTGCTACAAGCCATAAGCTTTACTTGACCATCTGACGCCCACACATAGGCTTTTCTGGAGGAAACAGTCTTGGTACCCCAAGCAGCTGCCTGCTGGGTGACTTCCATTTGATGGTTCAGCTCTCGAAGAACCACAATTCGCCACTTGGGTGTGTCTGAACATACCAAAGTATACTAGTAGAATAGCAATATGGGGAAGATGATGATCAACCAATAGGTTCTTGAAATTGTCAGACAAATTGGTCTCACCGTCTCACCGTTTGCAGCGAATTTTATGAAAGCCCCACGCAGGAGCAGTTTGATCCCTTGCAGAAGGCTTACAAGGAGCGGGTGGTAAGATTTCCGCCGGAAAGTTACTCGTCTAGGCAATTTGTCACAGGCATTTAACCTTTAGCAATGATAACATCGAACTCACTGGTTCAATCTCTTCAATTTGTTTTGGGTTCACAAGATTCCCTATGAACCATCCTTGCTGATAGTGCTTCCTGCTGTATATAATATGAGCAGTCTGCTCATTTGGCGATCAGACCCGCATTTTTCACGTCAAAACAGCTACTGAATGTAGGTTCACCCCCAATCATATGGAAATTCATGAGGTCTTGACCCAATCAAAGTATCACCCCGGGAAAATTCTGGGTTAATCCTCATTTTTACCCACCCGTTCACGCCCGTTGGCCTTGTCAGGATCTCACAAAAGACCTGAGCGATAGTCAGCTCCAACAAGCCTTCCATGTAGCCTCCTGGGCTGCGTTGGTCAAAGGTCGGGGGACTGGGTAATGCATTGGCCTGATTTCAGACGATTCAAGGTGCAAAGAGCAGCATGTCTTGCGTCTTTTTGAATCTTTAGTGGAACTGGAGTGTTCTTCAATTATCAAGATATGGATAGCTGATTCAGAATATTGGTCATCGACCCGTCCCTATGGCGACCAAATCATCACTTGACTCGTACAATGGGTCACTTTCAGTATCAAGCCGTACAAGTTTGAGGGCCTACAGTTGTGAGTTATACCCATGTTGTCAATTTACATTAAAGCAGTGAAAAATAAAAAGGTTCCATGATGCTTTTATTGGTCATGCCGCCACTGGTTTTCCAAGGGTTCAGTTGGTCATCAATTGGTTGGTCAAAGAGCAAGTCAGCGGTGTTTTCTAGTTGTTGAAATCTTTTTGCAGTTCAATCCTCGAATATTGCGAGAACGCAACGACAAGGCCGTCTTTTAGGATTTCATGAAACCCTCAACTGTAAAATGAGGTATAGATGGTATGTTTTTGGTTTTTGGGTCACTCAAGGTACTGTAGGGTAGAGGCATTTGGACGGATCTCTGCTGATGCCAGGTTTAGGTGAGCAGCCTTGTTGGCTTCGCAATGTGGATTAGAATAGAAGAATTCTATGATGGGAATACTGAATCCCTCGTGGAAATCCCTATGGAAACCAACAAGTGTCATCAGTTATATATTGTGAAATGAATGCTTGGATTTCCCAATTTTCTGCAATTTTTGTTGATAACCCCAGCGTTGATGATCTAAATTAAATAATAGCGCCAAGGAATCACCAACGGAACATTTTGTTGTACAAGATTCTTTGTCTTTTTGGTTAACGTCAAAGTTAACGTCCGCATGCAACCATTTCAGATGTGAGACGATTTTGTTCGTTCACATTCTTTTGCTTTTGTTTGAAACAACATAAACAAACCATCATATAAACAAACCATCATCATTGGATGATTCTCACCATTGGGGAACCCACACATCATTCCTATTTCAATGATTTCTAGTCATAATCTGCCTTGTTTTAGGGTCCCCCAAATCCATTAGATAATCATCATATTCCTCAGGTTTTTTTTGGGTATCCCCATTCTGTACAAACCCATTGCTAAAGAAAAATAGCAGTTTTGATGGGTAAATCCAGCATATTTAAGGACACAATGCTGGATGGGCCCCCAATTTACAGCAATTTTTTTGGGGAAACGATGGTGATTGAGCCCTGGTTGGCATCATGAATTCATTTTGAATCTTTAAACTCAACCATCATTATAGTAGTATGATTCCTGATACTTAACATATAGTAGGATACAACCAACATATGACCCACTCACTATCCACTAGGGTTTGAGACATCCCCTTCTTTTGGGACGAGCCCAGCCGATCAGTTTTTGGGACTCCACTAAGGTGGACCTTAGAAAGGAGATCGAAGCCGTCAAGAAGGATCTGTCGAAGGAACACATCGACAGATCCTCGACGGCACTGTTGAAAAAAATCGCGATTTAAGTCGTAGATATGGAGAGTTTAATCAACCAAAATCTAGGAAGAGGGTGTGAAACGATAGAATTACTAAAGACTATATTCGAGTGATGATTTTCTTATCCACTCGAATACTACATAGTTCAAAATCGGGGTGTTAAACTTGGCTTAGTTATCCTGACATGCGGATGCTTACAACCAATATAATATCCACCCAATACAAATGAGCCAGGCTTTCGGTTGGTGCTGTTTTCACAATATCATGGGATCCGCATTACTTGAAGCATCAATTGATGGGCTCCGCAGGCCTGCAAATACCACATGATCTACCCTCAGAAGGACCCCAAACCCGTTCCTTCTGTTGTTTGTTCATGTTTTAATCAAGACATGTCCAAAAGAGTGCAAAGAGCGTTCAATTTGAGCTTCCAAGTGCAAAACACAATTTGATTTTTAGTGTTCTTGCGTGTACCTTCAAAAACACTGACAGGAAGGATGTTTTGTGCACATCTCCTACAAAAGCACCCGCTATCTACAGAGTCTTCTTTTCATTTTGCAAGGTGCATAAAAACGGTCCTCAATACAGCGATTTCCTCCTTCAAAACATTGGAAACTATAGTTAGCAAAAAACTCAAGGATGAGTTTTGCTCAAATTCAGGCGCCCCCAAAAACATGGCAGTGAGGACCACCTTGTTTTTGTCTGCATGTTTTTGGTGACACGGATTTTCACAACCGTGTATATAGGTGTTGTGTTTTTTGCCTTCATGGAACATGTCTTTCATGGGGTTACTGGGGTGGGGTGGGGTGGGCTAATAACGTTCATTTGCATATCCACACAAAGATAATGCTACCTACTGTACGTCTTCTTGCACATCCACACATATGTCATGCTGCGCTACTGTACCTCTTCTTGCACATCCACACATATGTCATGCTCTGTACCTCTCCTTTCACACCCACACATAGGTCATGCTACGCTACTGTACGTCTTCTTGCACATCCACACATATGTGATGCTACACTACTGTACGTCATGCCGACTACACCTCGAGGGTTGCCACCGAACTAGGATGTCCTGTGTACTGCTTCGCCTTTAAGAACACCGCCTACAAACCTCCTGCATTCCGGAGATGGGGCGTCCTGGCGGAGTCGGCCGACAGCATCCAATTCCTGTCGGGCCGAGAGAACGGCAACTTCTACTATGGGGCCCGCTCGCTGGAGGAGAGTCCAACTGCAGCATGGCTGCTGCAGAATGCTGCTTCTCTCGAAACGGCTTATCGCCGCATGCCGCTCATCTTCAGCTCCTTGCAAGAGAGGGCCATGAGCCAGCTTGACTCAGCGCTGAACTTCGACTAAAGATTAAAATGGGAGATTTTGAGGTACATCGTTTTTCGGAAAACCTTCCGATGTGAAGCTCGTCATGCAAGACTTGGAAGGCTGCGATGGTGGTGCCTGCTCAAGGCCCTAAGGTCGTGTTTGTTGGATTTGGTGCACGTAGGTGGGTGTCTGGGCGATTTGGCCTGGCGCTTGAACTCCCTGATGCTCGAGCACTGTGCTCCAGGCGACGATATCTCAGATCCTGCCAAAGGTTTTTGATATCCGTCTTGTATAGAGATCCTTGGAGACATCTTTGGGAAATCTGGCATTAGATTCCAGTTCATACAGCCCCTGCACTCTTAAGATTTCACCTCGTTTTTGGCTAGGCTGCCAGAACTTGGTGGCTTGACGCCACCAAGGCAGACGGTCTTTCGGGGAGTTAACACTTTCCCTTTGATCGCAGGACATTTATTGAATTAAGATAGGACTTGCTATCTTTGACCTTGTTTGTTTTGCAGGATGGTTGAGACGGGGTGACGGGGTGGATGTCTACCAGCACATCTGCCCCGTTCGATTGTCCCATCATCGTCATGGTAAGCCCTTGCAGGATCGTTTGATTGTTACCTCGCACCTTGGATTGTTTTTTTTGGCCGGTTTTCCTCAAGGGCAACGTATCAAAAGACGGCATGCCCTTGGCATCGCTGTCGGTGTGGGCTGGGGATGATGAGGTGGTTTTTCAAACCCCCATCCTTACTCACGCTGCAGTGGACAGCTGATGCAAGGACATACGTCCCTGGCATTTGCGATCTTTGCCCGATGAAGGGCGTCCGTC
>BGPT01002889.1:26083-73434 GCA_003297045.1 Symbiodinium sp. clade C Y103
CACTGCCCAGGAGTGGATCGTGGAATGTCCAGATCACGCTTTTTCTGTCCTTACGGCGCATTCCAATTTCAGCTTCAGTGGCGCCTCCAATTTCGGTTTTTTGTTGGTTCTATTTTATGCCATGTCTTGCTGGTTCATCGCGGAAAGACATTGAATTTATGTCGTCCAAAAAGTTTTCTTTGATTTGGCGTATCTATATATATATATATATGTGTGTGTATTTATATAAATATGTGTGTTTAGTGATTTCTTCATTTTTATTTACTTGGTCATATTTATTTATGCATATTTATCTGTTTTTAATTTTCTCTTTATATTTGTATACAAATTCACTTTTTTAATTTTAATCATTCATCATGGATTACATTTTGAATATTTTTTTATTTTGTTTATTTATTTACTTTGTATTTCTTCATTTTTTCTTTCATTTATTATTTATTAATTTTTCAAGAGGTCAATTGTCAGTACGTTGCTATTGCATTCAGCGGGTGAAAGTATAGCATTTTGCGAGCAAACCGCCCATGTTGAGCTGAAATTGGCTACGTGTGGGGCTACGTGGAGCTGGAGTTGTATGATTTTAATCCATGTTGAGCCGACGTTACGCCCACAGTAATGGCTGCATCAGATGGGAAATGAGAAGCTGAGAGCAGAAGTACCGGAGACCATGTTTGGCTGTGAAGGGTTTGTTTGGCTCACAGTAGGTCGTGCAGCACACAGGGAGGCAAATGAAGTGTTTGGTGCAAGATAGTAGGACTCTATTGGTGTTTTCGGCACCGTCGTTGATGGTTTTGGCACTCGGCGTTGTTGGCGTTGTTGGCCGTGGTTGTGGTTGTGGTTGTGGTTGTGGTTGTTCTTGTTGTTCTTATTGTTGTTGTTGTTGTTGTTGTTGTTGTTGTGGTTGCTGTTGTTCTGGTTGTGTTTGTGGTTGTGGTTCTGGTTCTGGTTGTGGTTGTGGTTGTGGTTGTTGTCGTTGTTGTGGTTGTTGTTGTTCTTGTTGTTCTTGTTGTTGTTGTTGTTGTTGCTGTTGTTGTTGTGGTTGTTGTTGTGGTTGTTGTTGTTGTGGTTGTTGTTGTTGTTGTTGTGGTTGTTGTTGTGGTTGTGGTTGTGGTTGTGGTTGTTGTTGTTGTTGTTGTTGTTGTTGTGGTTGCTGTTGTTCTGGTTGTGTTTGTGGTTGTGGTTGTGGTTGTGGTTGTTCTTGTTGTTGTTGTTGTTGTTGTTGTGGTTGTGGTTGTTGTTGTGGTTGTTGTTGTTGTTGTTGTTGTTGTGGTTGTGGTTGTTGTTGCTGTTGTTGTTGTTGTTGTGGTTGTTGTTGTTGTTGTTGTTGTTGTCGTCGTCGTTGTTGGTGGTGGAAACCAGGTCCGCAGCACAACATACATACCTCCTTTGGCAGTTTTCAAAATCTCATTGAAGTCCTTTCCGGTCTGTGCTTAGTTTTTTTGCTTTGCTTTACTTGCTGAGTGGTTAAATTTTTGAAGGATCGCTTCTGGCAAAAATAATTTGGGAGCCTGTGGTGGTGGGGGGTGTTAAAAACAACCAACAGGGTTCCAGTCTTGAGGTAGAGACAACAACTAGGTCTTCGGCAAGGGGGGTATTTGAACAACATACGGGGCCTCAGTCGTGGTTTGTACAATATGTGTATGTAGACATGAATGATAGAATCAGCTGCTAGTAGTAGTAATAGTAGTAGTAGTAGTAGTAGTAGTAATAGTAGTAGTACTAGTAGTATTAGGACATATACGTACACAAAGTTTAAAAGTAGATGTACAGAACATAATTGTATATACATTACATAAATACAAACAAAAATATATTCTACACAACAGATGTGGGTACACAATAGAGTCTTTTGCGTCATTTTTTTGCAAAACAGATATCGGTACATAACGTTGTTACTTAAACATCGTATATTTTTAAGATACACACCAGATTTAGGTGGACAACAGGTTTGTATTCACATCAGAAATATACAAAGCAGATATCTTCAAATATACATATATATATATGTATAACTTATTTTTCAGGTATATATATATAGATATATATACATATATATATATATATTTATCAGTAACACATATTTCGAATCTATATAAGTGTATATATAGAAACACATTTGTAAATGACACAAATAGATACGTATATGTTTTTATGTAAAAAAAAAATCTCCTTTCTTTTTTACTACATAGCATTTCTATATATATGTGTGTCAACAGAACCTAAATTTATATATTGATATCTTTCTACAAATATATATATTTATATATACTATATACATGTATATATATATATATGTAAAAAACCCAGATGTAGATAAGTGTATACATATATATATGTAAATACATGTATGCTTATTTTACCCAAACTTGAACAAACATTATATGTATATGCGTTTATTTACACACACACATACACATGTTTATTTATATACATACATAAATATACATGTTTTGATCTTTACATACAAAAAACGCAGGTATACCTACATAATCAGATAAATACATAGACAACAATACAACCATAGATATATATGTACATTTACATATGGTTATGTTGTGGTGCAATGGGGTTGTTGTTTGGGGGGTGTCCACAACAACAGACGGGGCTCCCGTATTGATTTGTAGATAGCAATAGAACAGAGTGGAGGTATGTAGTGAGACGGGGCTGCAGCTATTGTTTGTTCGTTCTTCTTGTTCCTGTTGTTGTTGCTGCTGCTGCCCTACTTCTCTCACTTGCTCCCCCCTGCATCGGCGGATATCAGTGACAATAGCACAGAACGCGCATGCGCAGTCCCTTGGAACTCTTCTTGTTTATCCCTTTGGGTTCCCATGTGCCGGTGCCCAGATGAATTGAAGAGCCGAACGCAGATGGCAGAGCCCCTTTGGCTTTGATGAATGTGGCAATGAAACATGTTTGTGATTAAAATATATTAAAATTAACCCCGGATTAATTGACCCAAAGTCATACAAATTGTTTTTGAAATTGATCAACCTTTGATGTGTCGGTGATTTGCCGCGCATGAATATGGGTGAGGGCGGCGCCGGTTCCAGCAACGACCTATCCCTGTTGGGCCACTTTAGAATGCACTCAGGTTTCTGGATCAGGGTTAGTACTTTAAGGTTCTTCAAAACATCAAAAAATAGAAAAAACATGAAAAAAACATGATAATGCTGGTTCCCAGAATCGAAGATGCTGTTTTTTACATCCAGGAAAGATTGCGTGATAAATGATGATCCGTCATGATTTTTGGGGCATATCGTGGTTCCCTATTTTCAATCCCAAATGTTTAGCTGCGCAGTTCCATTCGGAACATGTCCATTTCTTGGTCAAACACAGTCGTTTGAAGGGTGGACTGTTGGGACAACCCGAGTTCATTAAAGAACATATTTTGTTCCAAACCAGGATGCAGACCTGGCATGTATCACCAAGAAAACAACTTAAACTTGGACCTGCAAAACTCAGATTTCTGGTATTCAGGGGCTTCGACCAGGTTCAGTTGAACCAATGTATGGCGTCCCAATGGGCAGCAAACGTCAGTTTGACCTCGGGCCGCGGCCATAGGTCCAGGTACAACGCGTTGAAACGTCAGCTGGAAACTGCCAAGAAAGAGCCTGGGGCTTTCGGTTTTGCCAGGTGGTAACCCCCTTTTGTGGCGGCGACAACCATTTGATTTTTCATGCAATATTTCCTCTACTCAAAGTATCTAGTATGGCCCTGAAATTGAGAAGAAGAACCTGTAAACAATCGGGTTTGCGGAGGTATTCTTTTGGTTGGAAACGACAATATGTTGGGGTCCACGTGAATTCTCAGGGTCGGTCCAAGAATGGGGGGATAGCGCCAACAATGATGGTGGTGGCACTGAAAACAGTCGCATTTTTCGCAAGCTCAATGTTCGAATCCAATGTAGGGCTGACTCCCAAACTCACCACAAATCTTCAGTGATTCACATACCCTCTGGGTCAGGTGACATAGCTATGGCTAGTCGAATAACCTGGGCCATTTCCATAACAATCTAGATGGAAAATCCTTCATGTATAGATGATTTTCATTGATTCCCCATTAAAACCTCCATTTTTCATGGGGATTTCCCAGTGCCATAGTTAGGGTTCTTCCCTAGCGGAGGAGATCGATTTGAATGCCATGGAGAAGCAGATCATGTCGGTCTGGGAGAAATCTCTCCATGACTTGCCCGACATGGCAGAGCTGTCCGGGGTCCAAGGGGCTTTGGCCCTAGTGGTATTCATGGGATTCTCATGGGATTTACCGTCTGGTAAACTAACATAGCTATGGAAAATCACCATCTTTAATAGGTAAATCAACTATAAATGGTCCATTTTCAATAGCTATGTTAGTTTACCGGAGGGTAATCGGATGTGCGACTTGTGTTTTTTAGGTTGTTTCTTGGCACCACCATTTTGGGTGTGCGGAGATTTTGGATACATAAACTTTCAGCTTGGGTGTATGAAGAAAACCAATGTAAATTCTGATCTGTTTTGGCAATATTTTGGAATTTCTTTTGGATGCGAGCACAAAGGGTACGGTGGGTGAGCCCTTGGCTCCAGCAACCAATGGTCATAGGAGCCTTCACATGTGTCCATCTTGGTTGAATGCAGAGACTTCCAACTTGGACCACCCGCCAAGGTAAAATGGTTTAGAAACCAAGATTTGGGGATTTTTTCGGCATCGCCCCCACAACATGCAGCTTTTCCAGAGAACAACTTGAAACCTTGAACAACGCCTTCGCGTGCTGCCTGGTGTGGAGAAGGCAACCACACTGTTGTGATGTCCATCAAACTGAGTATCATCAACCTGAGCGGGCAATTGCTTTGGGGCCCAGAGACCTTGCCCACCTCGCGGCTTGGATCGGTTTGATCCGTTTGTGTCCCAAGCCCCAAATTCCATGCATCAACATAGACATTCGCATATTCTGGGCGCATCTTTTTCTGCATCAACTGGGATTCCCATCCCCATCTCCAAACCTAAAACTGGTGAAGATTGTTTTAATACTCCATGTATCCTTGGGATTTCCTTAGTTTCCTTCTGGTTCTTCCCCATTATATCCCGATTGTATCCCATTCAACCACCATTTTTGTTGAGGAAATCATCATTTTTCATCAGTTTTTTTCTACCTTTTTGATGCTGACCAACTCCATCCCCACGAGGCTCTCCTGCGACGAGCTGCGGAAACGCGTGGCGCAGGCCCTGGACGTCTTCGTCTTCCGCGTGGCCTTGGCCACGGGCGAAACGCCGCTGGAAGGTCCAGGCTCGTTGGCCTCGAAGGGACTGACCTGTGGTGAAGTGGACGTCCAGGTGGTGCTGGGCTGAGATGCTGATGGCCTTGATTGGCTGGTCTCTGAGTATCTGACAATTGTTTGACGGCTGGTGAATGTGGAATTGTGTGGAAGGAGACGTTGTGGTGAAGTTACTGAACTTGAGAGCAAAGTTCCTATGCAACGTGGCTGAAGTTCGCGAAGTTGCTGGAGAGGTCACCAAGATCTTGGCTGGACAGCGGCCGCATCGCTGGCCCCATAGCCATGCCCTTGGGTGATTGTTGCCCGCCGCCATGCGGAGCCTCAAAAGCCAGAGATTCGCCAAGCTGCAGTGATCTGCCAACTGACCAACATCCTCGTTGGAGATGACAGAGATGGCTCCGATGAGACGTCCAGGGTCGAGATTCAGAAATCACCTCGTCTCGTTGCGCACGATTCGTGCCGCAGTTTGTTGTACGTGGACAGCCTTCGTGACTAAGTGAGAAAAAGTGGGGAGTGCTTCCGCGGGAACCTCTTGGCCCCAGCTCCTTGCACTGATATGGTTGTCTCCCAGCCAAGACTGTAGCTTTATGTATTTTGATAGCTGTTTGTTGGATTCTCATTCTTGTTTCCCATTTTTGGCAGGTCATGGCAATGTCCCTGGCATTCTTCGGTCCCATACGCATGAACATTGGTATTCTCATTTTATCGGCTGCGTTCCCATCTTCTCTCACTGCTGCAATCAAGGAAATAGAAGATGACATGAATTCGGAGACGATTCTACTATTCAAGCCGGACGAGTTCCACCAAACCATGTTCACACCATGGTTTTCCCATGTTTTACCATTGTTTCACAATCACATATAGAATGACTCCTTTTTTCTTGCCGATGAAAACTCATAAAAGAAGTTAAGACCTCAATTTTTTGATACCCTCTGGTAATTAAACGTAGCTATTGAAGCCATGGCCATTGACATAGTGGATTTTCCCATTAAAAATGGTGATTTCCCATAGTTATGTAACAGTTTACCAGAGGGTATTCCTTCGTGTGTAGAATCCACATTCGTTTTGGTTCACCCCCAGTCCTTCTCCCTGAACGCCGGCCCGGTGCCGTCCTGAGGCGCAATGCCTCGCAGCTCAAGCAGGTGATGGGGAAGTGCTGGTGTCAGTTGTGGGGTTTCAAAACGAATGTGATGAGATATACTACAATCTATTGTAATATACATGTATATTGTATATATATATATATATAGATACATATATATATATATACATATATATATATATATATGTATTATTGCGTACATATATGATGCATAGAATCAGCACCACTGTGGATTGTTGGTCCCGAATGCGTCGCGAAGGGTTCTTGTTTTCTTGGTAGGGGGTCTTGGGGTGGAGCATTGTTTGCAGTCCACTGTCGTCGGCGACGCTCTAATCCGTCTCGCTGCGCCCATGGCGACTGCCGCAAAACGCGTCGTTTGGAAGGTGTGAAGCGCAATTGTGGCAGGGGCAGCATTTCGTTACAATCAGGTATGAAATGTTGCGCAGGGCCCTAACCGCATCTTGTAACAAGTTTGGAGGGTTGGCAAGATGTGAAATGTAGCTCTTGAGCAGCAGGCGCGGTATTTTGTACAGTGTGGTGTGTGAAGCATGCAGTGTAAAGTCGGGAGTGTAGAGTGTGCAGCGTAGATTGTAAAGCGTGGAGTATGAAGTGTAGAGTGTCAAGGGTAGAGAGTAGAGAGGGAAGTCTTAAGTGTAGAGTGTAGGACGTGAAGTGTAGAGTGGGGAGTGTAGAGCGTGGAGTGTGAAGTGTAGAGTGTGGAGTGTAGAAGAGGGGGAAAATGAGATATTTTTTGTTAATTTTGGTAGGGATAAGTTCGATGCTGATAAGTTGGTAGACACAAATTGGTAAAGCACATTTATGGGGATGAGTCTGATGCAGATACGTTGGCAGAGAAGAGTTGATAAAGATAGTTTTGATCATGGTTATAGTTATGGATAGAGAACTTGACAGAGATGAGTTGATGTAGAGACAAGTTTGATAGAGATAGATTTATTGACAGAGTTGTTGATAGGAGGAAGAGTAAGGCATGCAGCGCGACAAAAGCAAGAACCACGCACAGTGATGTGAGGAAGCGAAAATAAGACTCTATTTTTTGTGTTGTTTGAAACCATGGACGACGATGACGACGACAACTACAACACCAACGGCAACGGCAACAAAAACAACAAGAACAACAAGAACAATAAGAACAACAAGAACAACAAGAACAAGAAGAACAACAAGAACAACAGCAGCAGCAGCAGCAACAACAACAACAACAACAGCAACAACAACAACAAGAAGAGCAACAGCAGCAGCGACAGCAACAGCAACAGAAACAGCAACAGCAGCAGCAACACCAGCAGAAGCAGCAACAGCAGCAACAGCAGAGGCAGAATCAGCAGCAGGAGCAGCAACAGCAGCAACAACAACAACAAGAAAAAGAAAAGAAGAAGAAGAAGAAGAAGAAGAAGAAGAAGAAGAAGAAGAAGAAGAACAAGGCATGTCTCATGGTGAACCCATTGCACGTTGACCTGACATGAATGCGGTATGAGTGTATTGAAGCCATGCAACTTCACAGATGCCCCCAAACAGATCTTTGGGATTCCTGGATAGTCCTTTACAAGCACATCAGCAGCGCAGATTCATGCGACTTTTCCAGCTCGATAAAACAAAAATCCCCGGCATCCGACCAGGCGCCTTTGATAGTAGAGACCTCCACTTGCAGTACTCTCATGCTGCTGCCACATGCGATTGCTGCAATGTCTATTCCTGTTCATGGCTGAGCAGGAGCTTCTGCTGAAGTACAAAAGAATCTCTTAGATGTCTCATTGGCGAAAATTCAAATGACTTCCTGGAAAATTGCGACAGGTTGGAAGCTCCCAATGATTCTTGTGGGGGTTGTTTTCCTTCCAGAAAATCATCTTGCATCTTTTCACAATGCGCGCAGCGCCTGATGCTCAACATGAAGCCAGAAGCTGGACCATGCTGCTGGAGCAGCTCGCAGAAGGGTTGTGCAGGAGCTTCTGCTGAAGTATTTTGTTGAGCGCGGAGTGTGGAGTGGAGCGTGAAGTGAGGAATGTGGAGCGTGAAGTGTAGAGTGTGACATTTATGCCCTATATGGTTGATGAACAAGGACAACGAATTGATCTAACTGTTCATGACAATATCCCTTATGTGAGTCTTGGCGCGGATGAATGTGACCCACATCATGACGATGAAGCCTCTCAGAGTGTAGAGCGTGAAGAGTGAAGTGCAGAGTGTAGAGTGTAGAGCGTGAAGTATAAAGTCTGGAATGTGAAGGGTAGAGTGTAGAATGTAGAGTGTAGAGTGTAGAGTGTGGGTTGTGGTTTGTGAAGTGTAGAAATTGACTTGTTCAAGGCTTACTTGACAGTTTGTTTATCTAAATGCACTCGGGTTTGTAGATTCCCTCCCTTTTTCTTGGTTTGTCTAGAAATCAGGTAGTTCCATTTCCAGAGGATCAAGCTTCCCATTGGGTAGCTCCAACCCTGGATCCATCTCAGCCCTTCGTGACCTATTCTGGGCAATGTTGGGTTGGCAAATGTTTTTTATTCTTGACAAACGGAGGAATGTGCCTAGTGAGTGGTACAGGCTGACTTTCGTTTTCGACACAAATAACGTCATACACTCCTGCTCACGGTGAACTTTCTTCTTGGATGTGCCAATGTTGAATTTGGTTTCTGATTGCGTTGGGAGGATTCCCACTTGATTTAGCAATCACCTGCATCTATGTTTGGCCCAACTTAGAAGTCACATTCCGAAAACAAGTCGGGGTTGCTTCAAAATTGCGGCCCCTAAAAGTAGATGTTTCCAGATGGAACCAAAAATACAACTTTGTGGGTAGTCAGTATCTAATTTGTGGTGGCCATGCACAATTTCTATAAAAACAATATGCAGAATCATCTGTCATCCATTTTGTTCGGATGAGAATTAAGATTACACGAACGCATCCGACCCCTTGCTGCCTTCAATTGCAGGCGCAACCGCAACCTTTGCCTCGCCTTTGAGGATGACACACGTAGCGAGTTCGAAAGAACGTAGGGACTGCAGGGAGAGGAAGTGATGACATGATAGTCCAATACCTACAAGGTGATGCCCTTAAGTTAGCTATCTTGGTGAACTTGGGTGAATTCTATGGTTTATGTAATGGGCTTTAAAAACCAACAAACGTAACTGGGAGGCCCCACCTTGTATGATCTTCCACAAAAAAATGTGACCAACATCCAATAAACACCATCTATTTTGACGTGAAGACCAGGGTCTATATTGTGCCAGGGTTTTGATCCATAGCCAGATGGTACAGGGGAATTTGTCCAACAGGTGCACTTGAATGGCTTGAGGACATGTGCAAAGTGCGGGATCATCAATACATTCATGTCCAAAACTGGTTGTTGGTTGAACCGAATTACGCAACTCGCAACTTCCTACTAGGTTATGGCACCCCGTTCCCAGCCAATTTGGGATATCGCCCATGTTCAGGCGCATTTACATTCCCAGCTGGTGGTTGCCCTCCGATGAGTTGCCAAAAAGACCCAGGGGAGCATAGATTTATTCAACACTGAGGGGACCAGGACCATAGATTTTGGTACCTAGTTATCAGTCCACCATCGAATTTTGGGGGTACCCAACTTTGACTCAGAAGGTCAAACACCTGCCATGTTGGACAAAAACCCTTGGCTGACAGTGGAACATGAAACGCATGAAATCCCTGCAGCCTTCAACTCTTGGCACGGAAATTCGTCAGTTGTCAATATCCTTGAACATAGTGTTTTTGCTACTCAAATACTCAAATAGACCGTAAAGTGGTAGATTGATTCCAAAATATTGCTGTCATGACCCTTGAAAGAACCTTGCAGGGTTGAGGTCATCCCATTCACAAAAATACTCCAGGCCCCTTTGCCCGTCACCCCCAAGATAGTCTTGGTGATATAATGTTGTTGAATCTTTCTCCAGTTGTGAAGGAAGCTAAGAAGATGTATATATACCTATGGGATATTACCATCTGGTAAAAAATGATGATTTTCCCATTGAAAATTGTGATTTTCCATAGGTATGTTAGTTAACCAGTTGGTAATTCCCAAATTGGGGTATCCCCATCTCCCGTTGGCAACTCGACCGACCAAAAATGGCCCTTTTAACCTTGACCACGGTCTCTTCGCCATGGCGTGGTGGAGGCGGAGTGTCATTTGTTGTATTCCTGGTCGTTATTGTTAGATAGATACCATTTCTATCATATATGTATCTATGATAGGTACACATTACGATGTATATTATATTGTGTAACGTAGATACGTAGCTATACCGGGATTGTTGATCATACACCCATTGTTTCCCACACTGCTGGTACAGAGCAGCGGCTTGGGTGGTCACATCCACATTGCATGTTGATCGCATGGATATCCGGCTCACAGTAGCCTACATTGTCGTGATCACTGTGGGTCAAAACCTCGGGTCCTCAGACCAACAGTCCTTTATTCTACCCTCTGGTAAACTGTTACATAACTATGGAAAATCACCATTTTTAATGGGAACATCCGCTATAAATGGCCATTTTCAATAGCAAACTGCAAACGTTTACCAGAGGGTAACCATTTTTGTTGTTGCCAAGGCTTGACCCAGATCCATGGTGAGGATATGGCCACCAGCCACAGATCATCGGGATCCATTTCCGACCAGCAGACAATCCCTACGTTTCTGCAGTAAATTACCATCTCAAATATGACTGGCCAAAGAAATAGTATGAAATAGTCCATATTTTGATTAGTCCAATAGTTATACATCATCTAACAAATATCTAAAATATGATATATCATCTCCAGGATCCAATATTTCAGCCCCCCATCCGGCCGTTGAACCGCCGTTTCGGCGGGTACCAGTGGAGGTCGAAGGAGACGATCCCCCGAATTTCGGGCTGGGAGACTGTCTGGTTGTTTGTTTGGGACCTGGAAGCCATGGCTACAAATAGCTATTTCAATAGGGAAAATGATGGTTAACCAATGGATTTAGAGGTATCCTATTTTCAGACAAACCCATGAAAATCCATGATTATATGATTCAGCGAACTAAAAAACATGGTGATTTTCCAGTTTGCAAACTGTGAAATCACCAGAGGGTATATCCCATTAAGTGGATTCTAATCGCATGAAATCCCATTAGATCCCACTACCCTATTACCTCTCGGTTACATCTCATGGATCACCACATCATTTGGAGCACCAGGCGTGCGCCACTTGTTGACACCCAGCAGACCCGGCAGTGGACAGCGGAAACCGAGGAGGTTTCTCGGTGTAGGAGGGAGGTGTTTTTGTGGCAAGGAAATCTGGCAGTCAAGTAATCAAACATAGGCAAGCGCAAATCATCTTTTGAGAGTAGATACCCTCTGGTAATTGAAGATAGCAGATAGCTCTGGAAATCATCATTTTCATGGCTTCATCATCTATTTTCATGGGCCATGGCGTCCATAGCTATCATTTTTTTCACCAAAGCTACGTAAAATCATGGCTTTTTTCCAGTGCCAGGATTGCGGGTCACCTCAGTGAATGGTAAAAATGAGGGTTGCTTTTTTGCCATGGGAAATAGACTCACCAGCTGAGAATGCGGTTTTTGCAGCGTGTGGGTACCTCCAGTCAGCCATGTAAACACGCCACATAGTGGATGTTGGATGTACCAATGTACCCTGTAGAAGTCTCCAGCTTTTTTGTTTGGGTTGGAGACGACCAAAGCCCTACCTGCAAGCCCAGGAGAGGGATACTTTGTGTAAACAACATCGCAACCCGATATCGCTAAGACTGGAAACATCCAAACACCAGCTGAAACAGATTTTTGAGGATCCCAAATCCTCTTCACTTAGAGGTCCCCAAATGCTTGACCCATCCTCAAATTTGACTGGCTCTAAAACTCAACCTTAAGTTTAGTAGTGAATACATGCCCCAAGTGTTCTACTTCATGTCCTCAATCTTTCTTGATGATTTTTGGGTTTGTCTGAAAATATGACACCCCAGACTTTGATGGTTGTATTATCAGTCAATCATCAATTTCCCCATCACAAGTGCAACTTTTTGGGTATAGTGGTACACACTATTCTCAGACACACCCATATATCATATAAAGTTGATTTATATTCCGTTTTATCCCTATTATTGTCCCGTCATTACTGGTTATCGATTCTATAAACCCATATGTTTCTTGGTTCATTGGATTGGTTCAAGGGAAAATTTACAGGAAACCCCAATATTTGCTAGGAAAATCCATGGTTTCCTGTAAATTTTCCCTTAAACCAATCCAGTGATTGGTGAATTCCACTAGATCCTCATTTTTTCACCTTCTTTGCCCTTTATGGCGCCCCATGTAGGGAAGCCAGCTGGGTTCGTGTGGGAATCTGCTTGGTGATCCCTGCCTCTCGGCCATGGTGATTTACCGAATTTAAAGATGGTGGTTTTCCATGGCTATCTATCTATCTATCTATCTATCTATCTATCTATCTATCTATCTATCTATATGAACATATATATATATATATACATATGTATACAAACTATATACACAAAGATATGCATGTGTTTGGTAATATAGAAATTTGGATATGCAGAAATGCTACTGGATCAAGTGGCAACTTACTGGTACCAGCCATTGTATTGTCATTACCACTCAATGGATGTTTGATATTTCGATTAAGCTGCAATTCAACTCTTAGACATCCATTGTTTGTGTCGAACTATGAAGGATCATGGGCATTTCAACCAACAAGTATGATGATATCACCAGCAATGCCCAGTTGATCCTTACTGACTAGCGGCAAAAAAGTGGGCATGAGGACCTGGGCACTGCTGAGACGAAACGGGGGATTTGTGGTACAGCTGGTGACCACTTGGAGCAATACTCATCAGGTCAAGCAGGTTGTGAGACCATTCCTTAAAGGATTTTCGACCTCCAGATTTAAGTGGCAAGATCTCAGTTGACCCCTGTTTTCTGATGGTGAGATGGTGATGTTGAGTTTCCGTAGCAACTCTCTTGGTAGAGGACTAGCAAAATTGTAGCGACTTCACGACCAGGTCACAGTAAATGATGATCAGCATAAAGGGGACTTATCCTAGGCCTCCTGGCACGCCCGTGCAACGACAAGGGCTCGCACGGCGCGGCGTGTTGTGGCTGGAACGGTGGAGAAGGTGTGCGAGATCTGGGGATTACCCTCTGGTAATGGAGCGCAGACATGGAAAACTGCCATGGAAACAATAGGTTGATCATGAAAGCGGTAATTTTCTATGGCTATGTTAAATTACCAAAGGGGAAGGATCTAGAAGGTGCCGAAACTAAAAGGGGTTTCTAGCAAGAAGTAGAGTTGAGAAAAGAGAGAGTTAGTCCCTGGGGAAAGTTGAGATTTTACATACCAAGAGAGGTTTTGTCTCAAAATTGGCGATTCTGCGGCAGGGAGACTGATGTTTTAATATGTTTTAATACCACTTTAGTACCTGAAAATTGCTGCCCCCCAAGAATGGATGTTTAAATCCAAACAGGGACCTATTTGATAGGTTCATGGATACCCGATTTTGAGCCATAGTCAGGTGTCCTCACCTTCTTTTCGGGGAGAAGTTTTTGTGAGAGAACTACCTTAGTATGAGGTTCTCATCATCAGACGTTTGTTTCATTTTGTTGGCTTATCCTTCCCTCGTTGTCCTGTAGGAGGTCGCCAATCTTGGTGTGGTAAGCCGCAGGTGCGGCTGCTCGTGGAGGATTAGCCACCAAAAATGGTACTTTAAATGTCAAACGCGACCATTTCATGAATGATTCATGCAGGATTTGACCACGATGGTTCTCGGAACGCAGTAAGGATATGATATAATCCTTAGAAAATGGGGAGAGAAAATGGGCCATTCATGATGGACATATAGTGGGAATCTCATTTTATATTGGACTAATGTCAGTAAAGGAAATTTATTTGCCATAATTTGATGGTTTGTACCACCCAGTATGGTAAAATTGGTGATGGTTTAACAGTTTAACTGTTGCTTTACCTGATGAGTAAGTCCCAACATGGAGGACCCGGAAAATGGCAGATGGGTCTCTCATCGATTCGCATCCCGTGACGAAACCTTCTGAAGGTCTTGGTTAAAATTGATTTCAGTCAGCAACTCAGTTTAATGATTGGTTTTCTGGCGAAAATCTACGGTTGAAATCATGCTTTGCACAGGCTTTTCTTAAATATGAAACAATGAGGGATTCCGGTTTCAATTTTCTACCAATCCAATGGCTTAGACATCAGTAGATTTTCGATTCCTTGAACAAGTCGGTTTGTACCATCCTCGCCGCCTCCCAGAAATGTGGGTGCATTGAGCACCAGACCTTGATTAAGACAAGATTCTCACAGCATAGAACATGATCGTACTACTTAGTATGCGGTTGGTAATCTTTGCTTGCACGTCTCGCATTCACTCCGGTTGCTTGAACTCCAGATTCTACCACTTTTTGGCCCTTGCATTTTCCGCATCGTGTCACCTTCCGCAGTCTGGTGCTTGCGAGGCAGTTGAGCCGCATGTTCCGCTCCGGGCGCATCACCGTGGATGGTGAGGTGACCACCGCTGCCTTCCACTTGACATTAGACTATTTGCTTTGAAATCCACCATTTATGGATGATTTTCCCAGCTATAAACCTCCATTTATCGGGGATTTCCCAGCCAGCCATGTTTGTCCTGGAGGGTACCATATGGAGTTTATGTTCTTCTAGGCTCAACCGCGACATTTGTAGCACCTGAATCTAAGTGAACACTCAAGACCCAGAAAGGGGCTCTACCACCATAACTTTGGTCGCAAAAAACAGGAGTCTTTCGCTGGCAAATGTCACAACCGGCCACATGGGTTTGTTTGAACATGTTCGGAGGATTCTTAAATCTGATGGATCTGATGAATCTGATAGTTGATCATCATTTTTTCCTACTTACAACTGCCATCTTGCAGTATTTCCCATGTTTAGGGAAACCCATATGATCCCTGACAGTTGGCACCTTCCACAAATAAATCACCTTCTGGAATTTTGAAGGTGGTGCGAAATTCCAAGGAAAAGGCCGGGGGTGGTCAGTACGTCATGACACCTGCGAGCCGTAACCGAAAAGAAATTGGGGTACTGGACGATGATTTTGACATTTTCGGGCTTCAGCAAGTTCAGTATTGAATGTTCTGGGTCCGGGCTCTGATACAGTATATTGTTCCAACTTGTGATTTTATGATGTTGCAACAAGGCAAGAAACAGCACGGAACGGTTTCACCTTCGCATTATTCAGATCAGGTCTAGTTCCCACCGAATGACCATCCTTTGACCATCATTCTGTGCTTCGAGATTGGGTAATCCCAGCCAGAAACCTCAAAACCTGTAGAGGCGAAGGAGATTTTTGCGGACTCCTGGTTGGCGCCATTCTTTTTTCCCAGGTTCATCCCTACGAATCTGCATCTGAGATTGGCTATGGTCAATGGGATTATTTCCCTGCCAGTATTTAGGGTATCAGCTCCCACGGTTTGCCCAATGAAGGTGGATCTGCATCCCATCTCTGTGTATCTCATGGCGATGATTCTACCCTGTTTCTTTCTTGGAGTAGCTAAAGGGTGCCAAAAGATCCATGACCCTTGACATTTTCGATGGATCTTCTAAGCATTGTTTGTACACTCTGTTGGTTCTGGTGGTTCTATCTCCTTGTTTCGTGGTTTCACTTACCCTCCGGTTATGACCGACATAGCCATGGAACAGCTGGCGAAGTTTGGATGATTTTCCCATTAAACCATCCATTTAGTGCGGGGATTTTCCATGGCTATGTTAAATAACCAGAGGGTAATGATTGCTGAAATTCTTTCTCTTGTATTGAGAACCCGCCATTGTTACTGGTGCCTTCTGCCTTACTGCCTTGGTTTTCGAAGTGGAGGTGTCACCCGAAGCGACCCTGGCCATTGATGGTATCGAGTTACACCGGGCGCCTGGGATATGGGACGATGGTCAGATGGATCAAAATGTGGGACCTATCCTCAATTTATGGCCGTTGATGTAACTATATTTAAATGGGGAACATGAGGTTTCAAACATCAATTGGAATACATGAATTGAACATCATTGAAATATTGTTATATAAAGGGAATTTCAAACATCTGGAATGCCAATTTAATGGAATTTCTATGGGATTTTGGCTTTCCAATTTTGAGGCACCCCCAGATTGTTCTGGGTCTGCTGAGTCCATTGGTTCTGAAAATCACATCAAGATATGTAGCCGGCTCCATCAAACATGGCCGGTTGGAAATTCCACATTTTCCAATTTTAGGAAGGGAATCATCTGCAAACCCTGGAGATATCTGGAGTCTGGAGATTTGTGGTCCCAAAAACCATGTTTGAGTCATACCGTAATACCCTCTGGTAATCAAACATGGCCAATTTACAGATGATTTTCAGGGATTTCCAATTGCCACGTTTGATTACCAGAGGGTAAAACAAAATTCCACCCAGGACCCACCGAGTCTCTTGAAGTTTCACAAGCCTTTCGACGTCATCAGCTCCATGTACGAGAAGAGCCGCACGGCGGGGCGATGGGGGGGGTGGATGAGCTCACGAAGTTGGATAGATAGCCAGTAGCCAACAAAATCAGGGGTTTAACATGGTTTTTACCAGTTTAAGCCTCACCAGAATTGGCATCTAACATCATCTAACCAACAAAACTGCTGATGAAATCAAGAAAAATCAAGAAAAGTGGGCGCCTGTGACTATTGTTGCCCCCACGAACTTGGCTGCTTTGATTCTGAACATTTGAAGATGTCAGCTCTGCGGACCGGAGCTGAATTTGGACTAATGTAGCCAGCTGGAGGTGGGGATGATGATGTCAACAGGCCTCTCCGCTGAGACAAGTCATTTCATTTGATACTGAGGTTAATTCACCAATTGGTTCATGCCCGGTGCTCTTAGTTGCCATGTTTGGTTCAGGCTCATTGCAAGCAACGTGTTGATTATCGATTCAGGAGATTTATTGGATTATCAACTACTTATCCTCCCTTCGAATCCAAGTTTATTTGGTGAAAACCCTCAGGCTCGGGCCTATCCCTGTCAGCCATGGTGCCCTGGCAGAAACGTTCTTCTGGTTCCGGCGGGCCAACATGAACAGCATCCACCAAGAGGTAGCCAAGCACCAAGTGCTTGGCTTTGCGGAACACCATCAGCGACACTGACGAGTCAGACGAGTTTGAGGATGTCTTGCCTGCCGAAGTGAGGAGATCCGAAGCTGCAGGGATTGCTGCGGCAAAGTTCTGTGGAGGGTCTCCAATAGCAGATCCACGAAGAGAATGAGCAGCTCTGGGAAAATATCCACTCTCGTAAGCACAGCAGGAGACGCAGAAAACCGACGAGCTCTTGAATAAAAGCTCTTCGTATTTCTGGTCTCCTGCTGAGAGGTTTCCGAGAAAGAGCGCAGAGCAGTGCAACAATCTACAGGCAGACCTGGGCGGGTGCGGAAAAGAACTTGAGACAGGCTTTCACACCCAAGGACCCGAGTCCGGAGATGTTTCCAGAATCTTTCCAGCTGAGGGCATTCATGCGGGCACACTGAACTTTGGCGTTCCCAAAGCCTATTGTGCTAGCATGAATGCCGTCATGCACCTCAGCGAAGACCCAGGTCGCTTCCCTGATACCAACTGCAAACTGGCTTCCCAATATCTTCGGAGCCTTATATGTTTTTCCTGGTTTCCTGAGTTTCCTGTGTGAGGATGAAATTCAAACACATGACCAATGTCTTTTGAAAAGTGGTTGGTGTGACTGGTAGACCATCGTTTTCTGCACATCTGTATGTACCTTTAAAAGAAACAAATCAAGCAGAGCTCAGGTCCAGGATGGCTGAAGATTTCTGCATCACATCACGGAGTGAAATGCTTCGCTTAGAGGCTCAAGTTCGAGAGCTTCAAGTGCCTCGGGACATCGAACCGGCAGCCAGGAGGTCCTCCGAAAGTTGATGCGGTGAACATCGCTTGATTTCTCCACGCTACCAGTGATGTGTTGGAGTACCACGTTCGCGCAGTTTCATGGACTTTCTCAAGCCTTGAGGTCTGGAACTTGGTGGATGAAGTCTCATTTCAAGAGTACAGTGTCAGTGGCATTCCAACAGTCCGTGGCATCCGCTTGAAGAGATGGTCTCATCGAGTTGAAGGCAGCAACTTTCTGGGCTGAACAGCACCAGGCTGTGGATGGACCCAACATGTAAAAAAAGCAGGCGAAAAACCTAGAATTTTCGGTGGTTCATCATCACCTCATTCAATGTATTGAAGGTCAATATTCCGACTTTCCATTCCCAATTTTTTTTCAGCTGGTTCATCACCACCCAAGTCGTTTGTGAAATCACCACTTATCACAACCGATTTGTTCAACCTGGCGAGTCCCTGGCAACTCGGAGGATCTGTCGGATGCCTTGCCCGGGCAGCGAGCCCCTTGGGACGACGAGGCGGTCAGGAGCCCTGCATGGATTGAGTTGGGGCCAGTCATTCTCAGGGATATGGACCAACAAAAACTAGGGTATATATGGGGGATCCACTCTAAAATGCCTAGAAGGAACTTTTAAATCCGAAGGCCAATTTATGATTTGGGAAAAGGAATTTCGAGAAGACCCCATGGGTGTAAAATTGGTAATATCTAACCAAAAAAACACAGCAAAGGTTTGGTGTTGATCCCCAAATGGGGGTTGTGGCATTTTCTGGCGAAGCAATGGGCGAAATGATGTTCGGAAAATCGTCGGATTTTGGGGCCACATGGCCAACTCCAGAAGTTTTCAAGGGGGAAAAGGAGGACACCACCATAGATTGATGATCATAGATTTGAATTTGGATCTCAACATTTCCTGTAAATTTTCCTTTAGTCTGACCCACTTTTTCGCAAAGCACCCACGAAAAAAGAGGGAGGATGAACTTGTGACCAGATGTGACCAGTGTGTTGAAATACCCTTATCGGGACAGACCAAAAGCCTGAAAGGCATGAACTGAACCATGGGATCATTGGACCCTCTACCAGCACTTTTTGCTCGGAAAACAGTAAATTGCCTGGTGGGAGAATGCATCCTCCGGAATCGGACTAACAATGGATCCAGACTTTCAGGGTGGTAAGACAGGAACTCAGCTTCCCTGAAATTTCTTGCAATGTAATTGTGGGTCAGTTGTGCATCAGTATTGGTCAACCTTGCTGTGGCCTCACGGGGAATCAAGACAAAAGTAGCTGATGACCCCTTTTGTGGGGCCCTGGGACTACTTCATTCATCATCATAGTTTATCATGATATTATGATTATGAGGGCTATGATTCTCGATATCTAAATATATAGTATTACCATGATCAGGGCTATTCTTACAGTAATTCCATTTGGACGATTATGATCATTGTTTTTGGTTCATTTGGCAGGGCTGCATCCCCCGGGAAGTAAGTGCCATCCCCTTCCCACCTTGATCCGAGTACCAAGGTCGAACAACTGCGGATCGAACTGGGAGGGCGCGCCAAAGTGTCGCTGAGTGGCAGGGGTTGTTCGTTTCCACCACGATCGATACAGTAACTATTGGGGTAAAATAGAAACAATATGTGTAGTAAGAACCCATTCTTGGGGTATAGAATTGAGGTATTTGATATATACAGTATGTGTATGTGTATATATATATAGAATATATAGAATATATAGAATATATAGAATATATAGAATATATAGAATATATAGAATATATAGAATATATAGAATATATAGAATATATAGTAGACATTTCAGTAACAATGCGGGAAATACGAAAACAACAAAAGGCAGAGGGGTTTGGCCTGTCTTCTCTACCCACTAACAGGCAATTTGCAGGCCTTTCAGATTTGCTCCCAAGTGAACCAATCTACAGAGGCTTATATAGTCAGGTTTCAATCAAAAAGAGGGTGAATACCAACATTGCTTAAAAAGTGGTGTACTAATGGAACTACAGCTTTGGTCATGAGTGGTCGTTTTCATAGTACTAATTAAACCATATACCCACGCAGCTTGCTGGTTTCAAGGCCTGTATCCCTCTTTCTTTTGGTTTTCATCGAGAAAAACAATGTTGGATGTAATTAGGAATGGCCAATATGTTTGATCTAAGCATGTTCGGGGTTTCAACGACTGAACCTGGAGTGCAACCCAAGCATTTTTGACCACCAAAGGTATTGTCAGGCGGTATGTAGCTGAAACATCAAGTGATACAACTCCTGTGAATTCTCGTGATTCTTTTGCCTAGATCAACTCGGTTCTATCCCCCTATTTTTCGGTGGCAGAAGGACATTTCAGGCATGACTTTCACTGAGGCAAGAGGTGAAGGACATGTTGGCGGCAGAGGGCTTACAGTACGACAGCCCAGGGAAGACCTAAAGATTGTTTTTTTTTCAAACCCCAAGGATGGAATGTGCATGGCTTTCTTGCAGTTGTGGGGATCAAGGGTGGTAAACTGCCATGTCATCCCAAGTGAAATGAACGCGATTCTGGAGAATCTTGGAGGGAGAGTGTTCCACAATCTCCACATTGTCCACTGAGGATCCACTAATTCTCTTGGTAATATAGTGTCAAATTCAGCCTCTTTTTCATGGATCCTTTCTTAGACCCTGACCTTTCAAGGGACCAATCACCTACTGAGAACACAATCACCTGCTGAATTTGAAGTGGTGTCCAAAAAGATGGAATGATGTATCACCTCTCCTACTTTGTTCTATTGTTTTCCATTATTTCGGTGTTTCATAGATTCTCATAGATTGTCATTCTACATTTCCTACTATTCTGTCCTCTCAAATGATTTCTTATTGTTTTTCATGGGTTCTTTGATGAATTTCCATGGTTTCATAGATAAATATGGGGCACCCTTAACATTTTTCCAACCACATACCCTGCTGGTGGAGCTTCAAGGCCCTGGATCTCGGTGAGTCAGTGCCCACGGGTGATTTCTGGAGGGTTCGGAAAAGTCATGGGGGTACCCCAAATCATCCAAGTCATTGGATTGGTTGAAGGGAAAATCTAGAGGAAACCATGGATTTTCCCATGAAATATAGGGGTTTCCTCTAGAATTTCCCTTAGACCAATCCAGTGATCCAAGTCATGGATGACCATTTTGGTATTGGACACCATGGTGACTTGGGCCCAAGTCGGGAAAATGATGATACACCAGTGGTATACATGGGTATACCCTATTTTCAGACCCAATTGCTTGTATCTATCAAATTGGTTGTTACGGTCTAGTTTTGTAGATTTGGCTCTGTTACATCTTGGGGTAGCAAAACACACACCCGGGGATAGTCATGTGACAGAATGCGACTCTCTATCCCTAAGGACTCGATGTTTGATTTGAATTTGTTCACATGCCCAAATTCCCCCTCGCTTCTCCAATAACCACAAGTAACAAATCATCAGGGTGATCATTTTTTCACTGTTCTTGGAGAATTCACACTTCAAACACATTCCAAGCAAATCATTCCAGTAACCTCCAATCACCCAGCCATGGCCAGCTGGTGCAGGTATCATCCAGTGGGTCGTCTCGATCGTGATACCACAGGCCATGTTGTGGAATGCCAATAAAGCTACCACTTGCGGATGGTTCATATCATCCATTTTTAAATGCTGAGTCCTTGGGGATGGTTTATGAAATTGGCGGTTTATCCAGACGAGAAGATTTATGACATTAGACTAAAAGACATGGATGAATTGGTTTCTGTCAGATCTGTGAATTGTTGTCTTGGTGAAAATTGGATATAAGTCAAAATTGGGTGCCCCAATAATTAGATGGTTACTACTAAACATATACTAAGACCGGTGGTCCCATAGAGCTTGAATTTCGACTCATCCCCTATTCTTCAGGCCATCCTGGTGGCAAACCATGTCGTTACCCTATGACTTGATCCCCCCATGGGATGATGTGTCCGCTTGCGACCCAGCAGGTCTGGAATTTGGTAGAGCTATGCAAGTTTCTACATCGCCTTGTTGGTGATGTTGCATTCTTTGATTCAAATGAGCCACGCTATAAGCCCTATCTATCCCTATTTACCCGGACGGTCATGAGGATCTGCGTAAGCCAAAACCACCGTCGCGAAAGTGCCGCGTGAGCCTCGCGTAAGCCAATATTTCCGCGTACGGAAAATCCTCAGCGGCGGAAGCACATCCTTACGACCCATGAATCTATGAAGGTTTTTAGCACGGCTCAAATGGGTTTTCCCTGCTTTTCCATGACATAAATGCAAGAGTGGTATCCATGCTGTACCAATGGCCGTGAGATTTTTTTGGCCATCTCCAGAAGCGGGCATGTCTCAACATCATTTACCCCACAAAATCCGATGGTTCACCTGTCAGAATGACCAAATTTCTGGGTTTCAGCAACCCTGTTTGGAGTACGAAAAACACCCTGCCATCGGCAGGTTTACTGCTCTTCAGTCGTGATGGTGTGCGCGGCGTCCAAGTTACTAGTTGCTCCTGCGGGTTGCAACGACTATGGAAGTTGAAATCACTATTCGTAGTGCAATGTTGGGAGTTTTACAGCCACAATGTCCCACTTCCCTTTTTCTCTTACACAAAAACTCTTGAAATTGTGGGTTTGCTCAAACTCCAGGGACTTTTCCCTACAGACAATTGTTGGGAATGATGGCATCCCCCACTGATTCCGAGACCTGCCGTACTGTCAACTCCGGATGAGTAAAACCTCTACCAGTCACTAGGATGCCAACAAAAAATCGGCCGTTTAAGAGACCTTTCAGATCCTTTCAGGGGCAGATTTTGTTGCTTCAACCTCAATTTCAACCTCAATTCTCCTGATGCCATTCCAAATTTGGTTTCCGAATTTCACCAAACAAAAACTCACTGGTGCTTAGCAGGGAATGGGGGAATGGGATCATTATTAATGGTTATTATAGGTCATTCCCCCATTCCCTGCTAAGCACCAGTAAGAAAATGCCTTTTTTTTTTTTCCCTTGAGGCTCACCTCCAAGTTGTTGGCGCCCACCTCTGAAGTGCAGGGGTGCCAGGTCATGTCTGAAGTCGACGGGGAAGATCTCCAGTTGCTTCGTTAGAGATAGAGGTTTCCTAAGTCATAGGGGTACCCCCAGTTCTCATCCATTTATAGATGGATTTTCCATTAAAAACCATCCATTTTTTGGGTACCCCCAGCCATTAGGAAACCCCCATATCACTGTCTAATCCTACTTTTGAGTTGCTTGAATCATATCTTTCCATCGATTTTAGTTTACTTCTTGATGATTTACATCACATCCAAATAATGAATTTCGTATAACGTGGGCAAAACAATACTTAACCACTCATATTTTGATGGTTTATAGCACCTATTTACGGTGACATTGGGGATGGTTTATTATTGTTTTACCCACATTATTGATAAACGGGATTTAAGTTTACTCTTATTCCTTTATGATTTACGTGTATATTTATATACATAAATCTAAACCAGTCAATTTCATATATCCTTCAAGCGCTTCCACGCATCTCCAAGGCCACGTTGTTACGAAGCTGTGGTGGAGGGTGATGCCACCAGACCCCTGGAAGTTGGAGGCGCCCAGCCTGGAAACGATTGCATTCAGATATCAAAAGGTAGGCCATATCGGGCGGTGACCATAGCTATCTATCAATCTATCAATCAATCAATCAATCAATGATGGACATACATTGTCATTTTTTTCATAGAATAAACATGTCCGATATAGTTCCACGGTGGGGATCATAGGAAATAAAGTAATTTTCTTGAGTTTTTTTTGTCTCGATTTTGAGGAAACTTTGATGCGATTCTTTGATTTCGGATTTTGAAGGACTTGCATTTCAATGGTTTTTTGATGCTGGTTGATGGTTTTTGATGGTTTCTGATGGTTTTTGATGGCTTTTGGCAGATTTGGAGGGATTTTGTCCAGCATAATGATGCTAATGGGTGTGCTTCAGAATTGGGGGTTTCTGGTTCAGAAAGGTACCCTGGAATCATAAACCACTGAGTTTAGGGTTCCCTAATTTTGAGACTTACTCCCACCGTAGCAGTGACCACCCACACGCTAGGGAGATGTGTTGGAAAGAAGTAATTCCTAGGAGGCACCAAATACATTTTTGTGATCAGCACATGCCTAAAAACTACAGTACGTGAAAAGTTGCGCACAACTCCGAATACAAATGAACATAGGGGATCTACAATGCCATAAACCATATCGCCAATTATCAGCCACAAAAGGAGGGTATTGTGAATCATCCTAGGTCCTGTAGCGGTCTACAAAATAATACAATAGCTACTTGGGGATGGTTTATTGTTGTGGATTCCACATCATTCGGCATAAGATTTGACCTTTCTGATGGTCGGATACACATCAGGCCCAACGCTACAAGAAAAACTGGGGAAAGGAGTCGGAGATCTCAGATGGCAAAGGGATGCCATGATCCGAACGGGCCATGGAGCTGTTCACAACACGTGGCTACACACTTTGGGTACCTGGATCAACCAAGGTCATTACCCAAGAAGGCCAGGCTCGGAATCTGATCATTTTCCCAAGATCATGCAATTCTGGGGTCAATCTTTCGACACTTTTCTAAGCCAAATGTGACGGTTTTTGCTTTTCGTAGAGGACACTTTTACTTCTTGGATGTTTTGCGTTCCCACTTGAGTCATCTCAAGCATGTTGCATCAGCATTTTTCATTCGCAGGTCTGAGAGAGAGGCCTTGCAGAAGAACATTTTTTGTTTGGTACGGTAAAGACACGTCAAGAAGCATGATTCCTTCTTTTGATATTCATTGTATGTTGGATGTAATATAACGATAGTTTATGACAGCATAATCAGTACAGTCTAGTAGGATGATATTTAGATTAGATATACACAGACATACTCCATATCATCCATCATCCATCATCCATCATCTATCATCCATCATCCATCATCCATCATCCATCATTCATCATCCATTCTTCATCATCCATCATCATCATCATCATCATCATCATCATCATCATCATCATCATTTCCTGGTTAACATGCCCATATTGATATTGCTGGTTACAGATCCATCATCCATAAAAAATACCAAATCATTACAATGATATTAAGAATAGTTAGGAATAATGATGATATGACATTCGTATACCCATATTTATTAACCCATATGACATTTATAAACCATCATCCCATGTTTCCACACTCTTCTCCGGCCGGAAAAAAAAATACAGAAAAAATCAACGGATTCGTCCAAAGATCGGAGGCATCTTCGACGCCCAGCTCTTGGGAGCGGAACGCATCGAGGAGGCAATGGAGGGTGGCTGATGGTTATCCTTATCGTTGTATAGAGGTATGGGTGGGTCTGAGAAGAAGGTATCTCCCCAAATTGGCCAGTTTCAGGGTGAACATGGTCATAGCAACTTTTTCTGGGCACCTTATTTCCAACCCATGTGCCTTCAGAAGGGAAAGCCATGGACAGGTGAATCTCTACTGTTTTGAATGATGACCAATTGTCCCCGCGACATCTCAAAAGCAGCAACTTGATGGAACATTTGTCCACAGATGGTAGAATTCCATGGCCATGTTTTTTTTCTTTAAATGCTGACACTTCGGATGGAAGCTCCAAAATGACCACAATCCACTGAGAAAATGCTCCGGCCCAGCTGCTTGGAACTTGCCAGGGCGCGACTGGTGCGAAGTCCAAAGTGACTTTGGAGGTGCCATGCCATGCGGTTTCTCCCTGCGACATCTCGGCATCGTTGTGGGATCCAGAGTACCAACGTCACTTTAGAGCAAAAACATCAATGTGGTTTTGCGAGTTTTGACAGTTTTTGCGTGGAACTTTATCTATTTATATAGTATTATCATTATTCTTTCTTTGTTCTTATTGTTTTTTGCTTTGAACCTGGTCACTTTGCAAAAAAATGGTGATACCTGGGTGGTTCAGGTCTCGGAGGGCAAGCCCGGAAGCCCAAAAGGTGGTCATCATTGTGAAACCGGGGGGTTAAAGCCGTTACACAAAGGGGAGGTTGAACCTGCCCTAAAAAGGGGGATCATCAAGAAGTAGATGAAGTGGAAGAGAAACAACAAGAGAAGTAAGCTGTATCTGAATCCCAACGAGACATAGAGTGTATTCGATGTTTAGAGGTTTCAAGACGCCCGCAGAAGATCCGTACTGGGACTTATCTCTTCCAAGGATGCCAGTGGAGTGAGGGAAAACAGCGACCATGCTGGTGGTGACAAATCCAATGACTGGCCATACATCCAAGGTACCGCATGGTGCGCAAGATGCTGTACAACTGCGGGCATGCCGTGCGCGGGGGCCAAGGAGTTTTAGTGATCTCTAGCATCGACAACCAATCGTTGTTGGTCGTGTGATTATTGAGTTTTGTCTAAAAAATATCGGACATATGTCTTCACACACCATATCTTTTAGCCCAGAAAACTGAAATCCTTGTCATCAGATCTATCAGCTTTCATCACTGTTTCCTTCATCCCTGGTATGGGCCATGTACATCCATGTACCACATGTTTCTAGGCGTGAAACATCCCATGTATTATTCACATGTGGTATTTGTAATTGTTAATATCTTTCTAGGATACATGTTACATGATCCCCTATTGACCTAGAAATGAATCAGCGCAAAAGATAGGCCATGTCCAATTCTTTTTCTTATGGTTTATCATCATTTCCGCGTTCAAAAGACACTTTTTGGTGCATGCCCCATTTGTGGACAAGCCCAAATGATCATGATTCAGGGAACTTTTTGTGCCCCTCCATTCCTTTTCTTCGGGAACAATCGCAGGAATCTTCCATACTTCATGACAGTTTCCATGTACAACCAGGGCTTCCTGTAGTTTTTTCATGATTTTTCCTTCAATCCACCGGCTGTGGCCAATGAATCGACTACCCACTGGACCTGGGGCAGGTTGGAGCTGCATCGAGTGAGCTACGGAGCTTTGAAGCTGGGGAATCTAGAGGTGGAGTGGTGAGGGGTGAGTGGTCGTTTTTTTGAGCTTTCTCTTTTTTTGTGGGGGGAGGGGTTAAGTGCATGATTTTTGTTAGGTCAAACATACCCAAAATTTGGGGTGGTTTTGTATTGCCAGAATGTGGGAGTCGGCGATTCTCTCTGGATTTCTAGTTGCGAAAAATAGATTTTGGAAGTTTGTTGAAGTTTGTTGCGTGTATCTGCAAGTTCACTGCTTGTACCTACCCATGTTCCATAGTCGCATTACATCCACATCAATTGATCCACCTGGGGAAAGCCATCCACCAGGTGGGTCGCATGTCTTTCATCACCCCCGAAGAGGTGCAGAGGGTGCAGTGGTTGAAATCTGCTGAAGAGCTTAGCTGGGTTGAAGTTCAAAGTAATGACAGTAATAAGTGCAATTGTATCCTATTTCATCAATTTTTTTCACTGAATTTCTCCAATCGGACAGGATTCAGATTCAAAAGCCTGTGCTTTTGACAGATGTGTGTTTACCTCCGATTTTTTGGGATGATTGATCCTTTTATCTATCCCAACAATCCCCAAGAATCCCAAGAATTATCTCCAAAAATTCTAAAACCATCCGAAAGAATGGGAGTAATCCCATTATTTACCAAGATTTTCATAGATGTAGCCAACCTTTGTAGGGTATTTTGGGATGATTTATCTTCTTATTCATCCTATGATTTACCCCAAAATCCTAACACCATCCAAAAAAAAGGGATTTATCCGATTATTTGCCAAGATTTGTCCTATTATTCCTATGATTTGATTCAAAAAAGATCATTTTTGGGTAAATCCCCTGATTTCAAAAGATCCTATAAATGATTATGTACCCTTTGGTAAACTAACATAACTATGGAAAATCACCATTTTTAATGGGAAAATCCACTATTTCAATGGCCATTTTCAATAGCTTTTTGTATGTTCACCAGAGGGTATTCCTATGATTTTCCTATTTATCCCATCATTTTGGGAAAGAAAGTTCCACATCACCTCCAGAAGTTCACGTCAGGCCGCCTGGGCCGAAGACCTGGTGGCCACACGACGACCAAAAAAAGGGGGCGACCGAAATCGACATGCCAAGTGTAGTGAGGATAACTTTTCCCCAGAGAATTTCATGTATAATATATATATATATATACACATAATATACATAGATGTATGCATAGTAGGGATAGGATATAACGTAACATTCATTTTATCGGATTGGGTTTGACATTTTGTAAATGTCTAGTGGAATATTCCGTAATCGTCAAAATCATTCTAAATCGGCATTTGCGCTATATGAATATCTAAGATGTACACCTACATCTGTCACCAGCATGACCTGGCCGGAATCATACAGCAATCAGAATCATCATAAACACGCCAATCAGAATACCAGTGATTGATATTCGCAATTTATACTAAACCACAATATTATAGCTATATTGTGTATCATTAATGTGTGTTTTTTTTTTTTTCAGGTCGTTATTCGAATCACAATAGTACGCATCGACAGTATCTACCTGCATTCTTGATACTGTTGGATGATCACTGGCAGGAGTATGGCCGAAAACGGTAGGATAGACAGATCGATTCTCTGTAACGTACGGTATACCCAACAATAGATGATCCCCAGTTTCAGCAGGAATGGGTGGTGTAATCCCTCAGAACTTCGAGCTTTATAATTGGGCTTACCACATTAAGTAGGATGCAGATTGAAAAATATATGGATGTGGACTAAACGGAAAGACCCCAAAACCGTGATGAAGCATGACAAGAAACATCTCAGAGAAATCGTCTATTCAATTTGTTAATACTTGTCCCAGAATTTGTCTTAGAGGGTTTTATGAACCCCTACGTTGGGGGGCAAAAAGCAATGGTTTCCTACAACAGATCCCAACAAAATCAATCCATTGATGGGCCTGGGCACCATTTTGGTGATAGCAGAAGCCATTGGCTGAAGAGTAGCTTGCGGAGGGAAGCGCTAGAGTTATTGAAGATGCGCCACAGGACATCAGAGAAATTAGATGAGATCCGAAGATCGTTCACTTGAGCAAACTTGCAGACCTAGAACCTCCTGAAAACATCCATCTTCTTGTTTGTGCGGCTGGGAAGCTCAATACTTCAGCTTGAGAAAGATCACTCTACCATTGCCTCCCTCTAGGAGTGACAACACCATTGATATTCATGGGCTGTCCCACTCGACACCTAGGTCAGCGACACCACCGACAGTTGCTGAGGGTATCGAAAGCATTGAGCAACGAAAAAGTTGGAACCTCATGAAATTAGTTAGTTAGAGACTGCGACTAAATCAAGTGCATAACGTACATATAGACCAGTCCTGGATGGTGGGCTTGGATTTGTTGGAAGTTTTGCAACAACTTAACTAAAGTTGAAGTCGTGCTCAACACTTCCGCCAAAGACCTGGTCGTTTTTGGGCCATGGAGAATGGCCAATGCCAGGAGACTGGAGGGAGGGCGTCGATCCCCAAACATGGAAAACTTGGGATCACCATAGATGCCAATTACGATTGCGATTTGCTGGGCTGGCTGTCAGGCAGCGGCCCTTTTAAGGCTCTAATCGAATGGTTGAAAGTCAGCCCCGCTATCAGAGATTGACGGACCCAAGGCAACAATCCCAACCACCGTTTGACAATCATCTCAGATGCAGTGTGTTTTGACCATCGCATGTCTTTTCTTGAGTCCTCCTTGTTCAAATGGAAGCATTGCCAAGCAATCTGCCCACATTTTCCAACCACATAAAGATACCCAGCCTTACCACAAGTTTTTCAGAGCCAAACCTTTGTTGCCCAGTGTTCTGGTGTCTCCTGCAGTGATTTTGGCGTTTCAAGGCGCCCTCATCCACGACAGCCATGGCTGGTGTGATCGAAAGGCTGTAGTCGCATGCTTTCAATTTAACGTTCTCGCACCCAAACATGTTGCCATCTCAATGAAATGCATGACCTATATGATCAGAAGTCCGATNTCGAAAGGCTGTAGTCGCATGCTTTCAATTTAACGTTCTCGCACCCAAACATGTTGCCATCTCAATGAAATGCATGACCTATATGATCAGAAGTCCGATTTCGGGACTGGAAGGACGGCTACGCGAGTGCTGAAAATCACGAGCTGGGGTCCGCCAGCGTGCTGGCTCAGGGGTAACGGGCAGACTGAGAACGAACGGGTTGGCTCAGCGCCAGGGGTCTAGGTGATGTTTTTTTTTTTTCCTTTTTTTTCGTTTTTTTTTTGAAAAAGGCCGAGATGGCAACGTATCATTGGGAAAGCAACGTTGCACTGTGTATTGGTTTTTACAGGTCCCGGACACGTCGTGCTTTCCCAGGGGGTGCATGCTATCTCCGCGGTTCGGGAGGGAAAAAAAAAACGAACAAAAAAAAAACGAAAAAAAAAAAACGAGAAGGAAGCCAAGGCTGGGGAAGCACTGTCTCTTTGGGAAAACTTTGCTTGGAGTTGCTGAATGCTTTGAACAGTTTGAATTTGTNCCGCGTATAAACAAGAGTAGAAATTAAATGTAAAGCAAAAACATTGAGATAGCAACATCTAGTTGGGAAGGAGCAAGCCTGCAGCCACAGATCTTCGATGTGACCACCGGGCTGGGACAGCTTCGCCGCTGAAACCTCGATTCGATGTGGATGATCTGCCCAGAAAATGTCTGGAGGATCTTCCAGCAGCCACCTTGTGGTGTCACTAAGGTTCTGCAAACACCCTTTCGGGTGTCACTAAGGTTTTTGTTTCTTTGCAAAGGCTGCACCCCGCGTGGGTGCCACTATATGCCTGTCGACTCCTTTGCGCTGAGCGGCGCTGAGCAGTGGTCACTGGCATTTTCTACAAAAACAACAACCCAGGTTGGAACTGGAGGATTCTGAGCCCGAGCCATCGAAATCGATGTGAGGAGATGAAACCCCTCCGCAACTCCTTCCACTCCTGGACGAAAGTGATCAGACTCGATGCTTCCAGCCGAATCGCGACACACATGAACAGTGGACAGCCTACCTTGATGAGTTCTTGAAAGAGGTGAAGGAGAATCGGCAAGCGTTCAAAAGTCTTATGACCAAGAAGTGTGAGATGTGCAGATTGGTCGAAGAACCTGTCCCACAGTTCCCTTTCCTTCGGAGTGCCTTTGGCTTGCACTAGTGGTCTTTTCATCCCTTTTCGTCCAGCTTCGGCAGGGCCAGATTGCAATTGTGCGACACATGGGTATGGGTCAAATTCGGTCCACCAGTCATGGCATGGTCTATGTGCAAATAGTCCCACTGATCTTAGTTTTGACCCATTCCTGTACCTTCCACATTCTCTGTGCTGCACCTTTTCCACAACCGTGGCACACCTGTTTTATGGCAGATCCACTGCTCGGCATTTGCGGCTTCTCTGTCCAACGAAGCTGGTGTTTCTTTCCATCACCAGTGACGTAGCTCTGTCAGCTTAGCATTGAACATTGGTTTCTCCCCTGCCTGCCTTTGGCATTTGGTGTTTCGTTTCTTTAATCATTTCAAACTGAGATGTATTACATGATCTTCAAATTGGGACATGCAATTGCCCAACATATGATATATGTGTATATATGTGCATGATTGTGTGTGGATCAATGCCAAATAATGATAAATACTCTCTAGACAGGGCCCAACATGACGACCGTTCTGACAGAGGGATTGAGCCCGCTGGAACCAAATTTGGGTTTAGCAACCCTGGATGGAACCCCTCTGGTTGGGCAAAACTGCGGCACTTTTGGGCCGGGTCTCATCAAGTAGCCTCTGGCAATTTAACATAGCCATGGAACATCCCCCATTTAGTTCGATGATCTTCCCAGCGATAAACCTCTATGGGGGATTTTCCAGTTCGCTATGTTAAATTGTCAGAGGGAATCCAGAGGTTTTTTTCACCAACTACCTTTGGCGTCTCATTCTTGCTATGATGTCCTCATTATGGTCGATTCTATCATTTGATTCTCCCAACGGGACTCTTCGCGAAGCGAAGTCCCCTCAGATTTTTCAATCTTGCTGCTTGATGATTTGGAGGTCTGTACCACTCAGTTGGTAAGAGCAACACTGGGCAACCTTGTCAGAAAGGGAATAGATGAATAGATCACAGTAATGCATGGCTTGTCAACTACTTACGATTCCTTGGATGCAGTCCCATTGAAAGATAACTCCATCTCGCTACAGAAATGTCCACCATATATCCAACAGTTTTTGTACTTGTGCAGCAACTCACCAAATATCAATCAACTATAAGATCCTACTGTTTCATGGTACAATCCCCATTTTTTCACCATTTCTGATGGGTTATATCCACATTTTTCCACCATTTCTGTTGGTTGAATCCAGTGGTTTCCCACCGTTTTTGCACCTCGCAGGACTTGGACTTGGCAGCGTCAGAGCTGCTGCTGATCATACTGCCCGGCCGAAGTGGTGCCCCATTTTGGATGGCAGAAGTGGTGCCCGATTCATGGGATGATTTTCATGGATGATTATGGGGATTTAATGGGATGATTATATACCCTCCTGTAGTCAAAACATCGCCGGCTGGGAAAGCCCTGAACTTGCCATGGGCTTCGACTAATATGGGAAAATTGAAGTCAATGGGTAATTATTCATTTCATATTTGATTGCCAGGGGGTAAAAGCAGATAAAATCTAGCAGAAACAAGGTTTCGAATGTCTTCTTTCATTAAGTTCTGGAGGTTAGAGCCATCACTGGGATGTAAGTAGCACATGTATTATAGTAGGGGATCTAACAGGGCAGCAGCACAACAGAGATCGTGGTTGAAGCAATTCACATGCCAACCAGATGGATACTTCATGGTTCATCCCGGGAATCCGCAAGTGCGTCAGTTCACCGCAGGTATAAGCAGGGTAAGTATGGTTAGTCGAGGGTATCACTGGTGCGAGCCAAACCCACCTACGATTGCTGGGGGTGAACCATCACGTAGATACACTTCAACCGAAGGTGGGAAGATTTGACCATGGCACCGCTTTGATTTTGCTCAAAACTGCCAGTGAAGATACAGACTGTGTGCAGTATTCAGAAACATGGAGGTACAACCAACAGCAACAGTTGGTATACCCTCTGGTAATTTGACATAGCTATTGAAAATGGCAATTTTAATGGATTTTCCCATTAAAATTGGTGATTTTCCATAGCTATGTTAGTTTACCAGAGGGTATCTGATATTTCTCAAAATTTGGGACCAAATTTTCTTTCAAGCTGTCCCGCTTTGCATACGCAAAGGGGACCTTTTGTGTGGAGGGTATGGTCCGTTGGTCCATTGGCTCTTCCTGGGTCCGCAATAGCAGAATTCTGGAACTACGGGGTCCTCCCTAAAACGAGGAATTTTCTTGAAACCCATCGAAGTATGGCTTAACCCCCTCCAAGTATGGGTTGCAGGTTAGGGGAACTTCCAGGAAAAACCACTTGAATTGGTCATCCTTCGGCTCGCGAGGTCGTGAGGCAGTGTTGCGCCGCATCATTGACGAAGTGGGTCCAGTGGCAGTGCTTGTGCCAGAGAGGTGCATGGTACGAAATTTCTGGGCAACTTACCTTCTGGTAATTTGTTGCAGTTTGCTATGGTATAGATGGCCCATGAAAATAGATGATTTACCGACAAAGGAGCTGTGATTTTCCACAACAATGTTGAGTAGAATTTGAGTTCACTGGTGAGGGCTAGGTTGAGCTGTCAATTTGTATTTTTCATTGCTATATCTACAAGATGCGTTTTGTTTGTCCGGGGGCATGGTACAGTTCATCCAAATACAAAGATGTTTCAGCTATATCTCTACACCAAAAAATTGGTTTATAGACCACCTCGTCCACTCCAAACTTACCCGCAAGTAAATTGACACAGATATCGAACACCCAACGTGAAAAAGGCGATCACTTTTTTACCTGAATATTTCTGAATTTCCATATCATTTTGTTGATTTACTGGAGGGTAAACCCCGAATTTGTTGGACAAGACACCACTTTGGTAGGCTAAACCACCATGTTTGAGAGTTAAACCAACTTTTTTTGTTATGACTAAAATCATTATTGTTACTGGTAAAATCATAATCTCGTGAATGAAACTCCATTTTTTCCTTGTAAAAATCCAAGTTGTCATTCTTAAACCTCCATTTTTTCATGACAACTTGGGATTTTATCAGCAAACAATGGAGATTTTAGTGGTAAATCTCTGGTCAAATCCCATTTTTCATGGGTAAATCTCCATTTTCGTCGATGAAAACCTGAGTTCATTCGATGTTTTTGGGAGGCTCCTGGCGGCCTCCGCCTGGGCCAAGCAATTGGTCTCGGCCTGGATCGACTTCAAAGGCAGGATTTTTTTGGGTCAGAAAGGGATTACCCTCTGGTTACTATTGGTTATCAATGGATTATTGATGGGTTAAGAATGGTTAATCATGTTTAGTGAGATACTTGATGATAGACCCTCTGGCAAACTATATAAGAGTTTGCTATTGAACATGGCAATTTATAGTTGATTTTCCCATAAAACAATGGTGATCTTCCAGTTCGCTATGTTAAATAACCAGAGGATAAAACAATAATAAACCACCCATTTGGGAATGGTTGAAATCCCACCAATAAAAATGGTGATTTGGGGGATGGTTTATGGCTTTGTTTCACCAGCATTCTAATGGGAGCGGGTTTGTCTGAAAATGTCGTGTACCCCAATGGTCAATGATCATTATCCCATATTATCCCTATTTTTATGGGTATAAGTGGGTAATAGTGGGTATACACCGTTATTTTCAAAGACACCCAATATCAACGAGGATATAATGGGATATCATGGTCTTGGCCCACTACATGATGATATACATATATATATATATACATATGTACATATATGGGCTTTGTGTAATGGTGGTAGTAATAATGATTTGAAATTCCATTTGGTTTATGAGAATATCATGGGACATAATGCAATGTTTCGTGGAAAATCAATGAACATATCATGGAAAAACAAGAACTGTTTCTGGATTCTTTCGGGGGTATTCCATGGGAATATCCTAAAATATCTAATCAAGAATACATGATATAACCAAGGTTTGACTATGGTAATTGGAGAACCATGTGAAACCATGGATTTAACCAACAACTAGATGTATTTTCTGAGGATGGGATATTACCACCATGAAAATGCTTGGTGGAGCGGGCCGGAGGTGAAAATATGGATATACAGTATACATGTGGGATTCTAAGCGCCAAAAGTTGGGAGAGTATGATGATAAACCATTCTTTCGCTTCCAAATTTTGAGGCAGACTCATACAAGTAACAAACATAGGGATGTCAACTAGGAATTGGGGCAGTGGCCAAGACAAAAGGAGTAGAATGGGTCGAGAATCAATATATGAGCTGCTTGGTATTTGACTAATATTTCCTTTCCCATTGCTATCTGTAATGAGCCTGAACAGACTCTAATACAGACATGTATATATAATATATATATATATTATAATATATATATATATTATAATGTATATATATATTATATAATATAAATATATATATATATATTATGTATATATATATATATAGATTGATACATATATATATATATATACATACACACACACACATTTTCGGGATTGGTTGAAACCAAGAACCAGGGTACCATGTATGAGCCATAATTTTTCTTGGTGATTTACTTTCTACCGTTTCTGTTTTTTGGTGTCAATATGTTCAGCTATTTGCAGCCTTCGTGAAGGTTGGTGATTTGAAAGGAGGGAAACCAGCGATGAGTCCGACTAGAAGATTGTGGATAGCTTCAGAAATCAGGCTGCGCCCTAAAACACTGGACACCGGATTGGTGGATACGGTATGTAATTCTTAAACAATCCCACATGATTCTCGCGATATCAAACAAATCAAGAGAACGTAGGTACTGTCTATTTTGTTTCCACTGCTTTGAGAGGTTTCATCCAACTCACCTGAAAAGTGATTCAGGTTTGGTTGCATCCATCACTCTTACTGGTTATATTCTCCATCACTTGCTATGTATCAATCCCTGCATTGTTGGTTGTATCAATCCCTCACCAGGGCCGGGGCTCGAGGATGCGTGGAAGGTGTCAAGTCGACCGTGAGGGAACGGGGCGGATGAAGATCTGGAAATGATGTTCTTTTTTTTCTTCTCTTGAAACAGAGGGTTTGAGCCAGTCCTCTTGAACCTCAAGGTTTTAACAAACATAGAAAGCATTTAGCATGACTAAGCCAACCAAAAAAAATGATTTTGAGAAACAACAATGGGGATTTAGCAGACAAATTCAGGATTCATGTATGTAGCTAAAACCGGGGAGGGATCGGATTTCATGCGATTTACTATATAGTTTGGCCATGGTTCAAGATTTCAGACCGGGTCGCGGTTGGATATTGCCCACTGGATCCCTTTTGATGGTTGTACTGGGCAAAAAATACCACCCGGTGTGAATCCGTATTGCAAAACCAATAATCCCTTCCCCCTATTACTAAATCTCCCCCAAATACTAAAAATAAGGGTCCATCTCCAATTTTGGAAAATTTGTGGTTGGCCAATTTGACTTTTAANATTACTAAATCTCCCCCAAATACTAAAAATAAGGGTCCATCTCCAATTTTGGAAAATTTGTGGTTGGCCAATTTGACTTTTAATTGATCCCCTTTAAAACACAATTTAAAAATAGACTTACCATTTGTGGGTTTCACCCCCTAATAATAAAAACTAGTTAACCCCGGGGTGTTTATTATTAGGGTCCCCTGAATCCAAGTAGTTTTAAATTGCGTTTTAATTGCGTTTTAAATTGATTTTGAAATCGGGAAAAATAGTTTTTAGTATTAAGGTTTGGCGCTTATTATTAGGGATCCGCTTCGACATCCAATTTTTTGCAACGTATTAATTGCGTTTTAAATTGGGATTTAGTTGATTTTGAAATCGAGAAAAATAGTTTTTAGTACTAAGGTTTGGCGCTTACTATTAGGGATCCGCTTCGAAATCCAATTTTTTGCAACGTATTAATTGNGAAAAATAGTTTTTAATATTAAGGTCCGAAGTTTACTATTAGGGTCCCCCCTAATAATAAATACCCCCCTAATACTAAAAACTACCTGAGGTGTTTATTGGGGGGGGGTTTAGTATTAGGGGGAAAGGATAGACCCAATGCGGAAAAAGGTCTTGAAAACTGCTCATTTTGCGTTACAACCGCACATAGTCTTTCTGTTTATTCTTTGGATGTTCACATTTTTTCATTTAGCCTGTGGACCATGTGTATAGACTATCACAAGAAAAGGATAGGGGAGAAGATAGAAATCCAGACATCCGCAGGCAACAGAAACGGGGAGATTCACCAAGAAAAACGATACAGTATTCCACCACGCAAAGTTGCATTTAAGAATCTGATGATATGTTTCATATTTGCAGTTGAAACATTTGCTGATATTTTCCAGTAATTTTCCAATGATTTCCCACATAACTTCCTAATTCGTAGCCATAGTTTCCTGATTTTCCAGAGGCTGTGTCCCAGTGGATGGCATCGAGTGGACGACGCATTTCAGGCGCATTGTCATTGATCTACAAGGTGAGGACCCCAAACGATAGCTAAGTTGACTTGCAACTCTTGCTTAACTACATAGTTCACGCGAGCAAATGGATGGTTCATATATGGTAGTTACTATATGGGTTAACCACTTAACAGCATGTGGTGGGGGATGTCAAGCAGACCAGTGAGTGAATCCTGCAGGCTGTACCACCTGGGATGAATGGGGCATTGATGCTTGGCACAGTGCAGAGGGGGGAACCCAGCATTTTTGGTGATTTTGATGGCTTTGAATACATGGAATTACAGGGATTTGTTTGCGAAAAAGTGGCGAGATTGGGCGACAACTATAGTGATGTACTTTGGAGATAGGTCGAAACCGCAGATCCTGGAAAATGGTAGATAACCAGTGATAACCAGGGTTTTTTCCTGGGATATGAGATAGTGGGTCGCAGCATGTCCCAGCAGCATGTCCGTGCACGTTCGTTTTTTGCGCGTGTCAAATCGGTTGGCTTTGCAGATTGGCAGGTTTAGTGGCAAACCATCCCTCTTTTGAGGGCACCTTGTCTTGACCTATCCAAAAAGACGTGGATTCCTATGTCTTGTGGCAACCTTGGGTCCTTTCAAAGAAGCAGTGGTGCCCACTAAGGAGATCTGTGCATATCTTTGTGCTCCAGAAAGACTGCATCTGCCATACACACCCTTGAGCACTGTGCGTCAGGCCGAGCAATGACAGCTGCGTACAAGGATGAGGATATGATGATGGTGGTGATGTTGTTGTTGTTGTTGTTGTTGTTGTTGATGATCTTGGTCACCATGCTGGCGGATGAACCCTAACTTATCCAAACAATCAAACAACTTCAATCTTCAAGGTTTCAGCCTGAATCTTTTGGAGTTGGACCCAGTTGGGCCTAATTCACATCGATTTGAACTAGGATCGTTCGGGGGTTTCCTAAAATGGAGGTAGCCCAATAGCTGGATGGTTTTTTTCATGGAAAATCCGGATTGAACATGGATGATTTGGGGGTACCCCTATATTAGGAAACCTCCATTCCGCAACTGTGGGCGCATTTTTTTTTAAAAGTTGTTAATGTATCGACCTGTACCATGACCAGATCCGGTGCAGTTCCACTGTGCAAGGTGCGCAACAAATTCCACTTCCGGGAGGCCTGCCGACAGGCACGCAAATTTTCGGAAGCTGCGCTAGCGTCATGTCGATTCCAAAACCCTTGGCCATCTGCAGACTTTCTCCGGACGCTTCAAGGTTTGTATTGGTCATATGAGTCATACTATGTATATACCCCCCCCTCTTTATCGCAACCAGAACCCTGGTTGATTAATTCGGGAGCTTCCGCAAAGGTGAGAAGTCACTTTCCGAATTGGTTTACCCTTCAGTCATCAAACTTGGCAATTGAAGAACAGCCATTTGGGGGGTTTCCTGAAACGGGGGTACCCCAAAATAGATGGTTTATAATGGAAAATCCTAGTAAAATAGATGATTTGGGGGTACCCCTATTGTAGGAAACCCCCATTTAGCTCGATGATTCTCCCATTTAGCCCATGGAGGAGTTCCCAGCCATCTTTGATGATCGGCTCCTCAGGCGGCTTTGCCCAGTTGCCGCTGCGCCAATGTCCACCGGAAGGCGGGTGTGTATTGCGCAAGAACGGAAGGGGGATGACACCCAGAGCAGTGCATGGCATAACCAATAAAAATGGGATTTGGTAAAGAGTTGGGGATGATATATCTGCAACGATACTTGATTGGGCAGGGCTCTACTGCCAGGGATCATTTCAATCCGCGAGAGGAATCCCGAAGTGACCGGGGAACATCTGCTGTTCGATCAGAGGTTTCGGGACTCGGAAGACGAATCTCCTCATCAGCTACTGGGTTTGTAGATTTTGGACCAAGGCCTCTACTGGTTGGTCACCATCCATTCCTCCACAAAAGTTGCATAGCTGCGGAATTCCGTCTTGTACACGTTTGGATTTTTGATGGGTTTTTCCAAGTCCCAAAAAGTTGGGAAGAAGATATCCTCCACAGGCATCAGCTATGGCAGGATGAGCTTCTGGTGGCGTTGGAGAAGGAGTGGAGATATCCCTTGATATTGAAACCTGCACGAGGCCAGAGGAGGGGGCTGCGGATCCGTTCCGAAGCCTTTGACGTTAGCAGACACTAAAAACATTCTGCTGTTGGGGGAAACCTGTGGTAATGTGGTAAACTGAACAATAAACCACCCCCAAAATCGCCATTTTTATGGGTGGGATTCCCACCATCACCAAATGGTAGGTTTGCTATTCTTGGGACCTCCCGACCTGCCCGGCTAAACGCTCAACTCCCAACTCTCTGCAGCGAGGTGCAGGGAGTTACTACTGCCGAAGAGTGGAGTCCAAAGATGAGCTCCTGGAAATTTTCGATGCCTTGGATGTCGGCTGGCGTGAAGATTTTGGATGTTTTTTTAGAATCGGGGGTAATCAACTTGGGGATCTGAGTTGTAGCGATTTTTTAATCTCCAAATTCCATTTTGAGAGGTTTTGCCAACACAGAATCAACAGCGTTTCTGCAAGTCATGGGGAATATTCACAGATTCCTGGGTGTGAAATCCTAGTTTTTGCATGCCTGAGAATTATCCGGTCAACGGAGCCATTGGCACTCCCAGCATCACATGTCAGCATTCGAGACCTATTTCCGTAGACCTTGTTCCGATTTTGGTGAGTCAAATCATCAATCCAAAATGACACTCATAAATGTTGGTTGCATCATACATTGGATGGTTGCGAAATCCTGCACCAGTTGATAGGTGTATCCCACTATGTCTAAGATTTCAAACCATCCAAGGTCCAAGGTGATGCCCAGTTGTTGGACACACCCCACCCTCCCAGTGGAGCTGCCGGTCACCTGAGGAGCGCTTCCGCACCGAGAAGAAGACACCCGAGGAGCACCGGAGTAGATATGGCGGGTGACTTCACCAGCAACCGGATGGCTTCAACGTTGGAAATTCCTGAATTGGTTGACATCTTTTGGGGACCACGTGACCACTTCTTGGGCTTGTTTTGAAGGTCTCTCTTTGCAAAGCTTCGGGCACGAGTGGCCAACCAATGGCATCCCAACCCAACTGACCATTGCTTGGAGGCTTCCCAGAACTGCAAGGAATATTTGCAGGCAATCTGCTGATAGAATACCATTTTTTGTTGGTAAAAACACACCTCTGTTTTTGTGAGTTAAGGCATGATTCTTGTAGCTTACACCTGATTTTTGCGGCTACAAGCCTGATTTTTTTTGGCTACGACCTCCATGTTTGTGGGCAAACCTCCCCATGACATCAGTTCTCCAGGACGATGTGAGTGCTGGCTGGATCCTGGAAGAGTGGTTCAGCGGGCTGGAAGTGGATGTGGATGGCTGGGCCAAGGACCATGGCATCCCGAATTTTGGGGGGGAAGTCACCGGCAAAAATGGATAAAATTAGCAAACATGGGGGATTTCACCAGTTTCAAGAAGTAAATTCTGAATTTATGGGTATCTCAAAGAGAGAAATTGGGATATGACCCGACAAAGCATGGGAATCCGACACCTTAGAAGACCTGGATAGACGAAGTGTAGCTTCATGAGTGATTTTTAGGTAGAAACCAGGGGAAGACAATGTACCAATCTTGTTTGCTCTTGGAAACGCGAGTATCCCAATCAAGCTGCAAGGTGCTGACAGATATGAATCCAACATTTTTCAGGGCTTAGACTTCCAGAACTAGCCAAACTGCATTGAAAACCACCTTTTGTAGCAGCTTCTTCAAGTGAACACCACAATAAAAACCTGGAGAAAATCAGCATGAAGTTCTGGGACTTCCATGGCGCACCAGGATGGAGAAGTGGAATGGATGCTGGTCTCGGACAACAAACCCGTGCTAAGCCATGCCTGCTGCGAGACCGGTGGCGTGTGGCTTGGAGCGGAGAGGAGTGGCCAGTGGAAGGGATAGCAGCGGAAAAATCCATGGAGCTTTGTGAGCAGCAATCATGAGATGATACATACACTGTACAGTACATACATACACTAATGGGAATATTGGATGGGATCTAACCAAGCAACTTAATATGACATTTGGGCGTTTGAAAGTGAAGTTTGTATGTTTAAAGGGATCATTTACATGGGGAAAATGACAATCCCGTGGAATCAGAGGATATTAGGGGTACCCCATTTTCAGAAAAACCGACATCAACGATTTCGCAACTTTGGATTTGGAACAGACACGTAAGATACACATGCATCTTTCCTCATCAACATGTAATATGTACTTTCTGGTAAACAGCCACATAACTATGGAACATCACCATTTTTAATGGGAAAATCAACTATTTCCATGGCCAGTTTCAATAGCTATGTTAGTTTACCAGAGGGTAGTATCTGTACCTTTGTATATTGCATGCACGCATTTGTGGTGTTTCATCAGTGCAACATGGCACAAAAGGTTCGAAATGGTGCAGTTACCTTGATGTCGTTTGGTTCATCCCCAGGGTCGTAGCGGTCTCCAATGTATCGAATGGTTGCGAGAAATAGCCACACTGATGTGATTTTATGAGTTGTACCAATGATACTAGACAATACTACATACTTACAATTCCGTGTAGAACCTTTGCCCTGATCGAGAATCACCCAGTTGTAGATGATGTCTTCATGAAATTTAATGTGGATATACTTTGGCCACGTTCGATTCCCAAAACATCTATCTAGTGTTGCAAGCCCATCAATAAATCAACCATGTCCAAGTTTGTCATTAGCGTGGGCATCAAAAAACATCAAAAAGAGTAAACACCTTACCAAATGGTTTTTATTCTTGGCTTTGCCCATTTTACCCTCTGGTACAGAAATTTAACTAGCTATGGACAATCACATACAATCACCATTTTCAATAGGTAAATCATCATTTCTATCATCTATTTTCATGGGCCATGGCTTCCAGTTCGCAAACTGTGAAATAACAAGATGATAGGTAAATCATCCTTTTGATCATCTATAAATAGGCCATGTTCCATAGCTGTTCAGCTATTGGTACCCTATGTTACCCACCAAAAACGGCTGCGATCTGATCACGGCTACGCTACGAGGTATCCATCCCAGTTGCCGGAAGATCTCGTGGAACTGCTACGGGAACTCACACGCAAAGTCGTGCCTCGGTGGCCAGCGTTGGTGGCCTGGTTGGTGGACGGGGCCCTAAAATTCGATTTGGTGCTTTTTTCCATACGATTTTCCATTGACATGGCATTTATTGGGTATACCCAACATATCATGACCATTTATACCATTTGAATGGAATTCATTATCAGTATATAAGGACAAATGGCAATAACATGATCATGGTATAGACGCATTTTGTGATATGGTCATGGTCTTGTTTGAAAGCTAAAACAGTGGCTTGGCAAAGGGCCCATTTTGAGGCGTGGCTTGGCATCATTCATCCCAGTGAGTTCACCCCCTGAGCGAACATAGCCCCTACTTAGGCCATGGTTGGCCACCCAGGGTTATAATCTACTTACGATTTGTGGGATGACTATGTAGGTATATATATTTATCTACTAAGATATGTGGTTATAATCTACTTCCCAGGGTTATAATCTACTTACTAAGAATCCACTTCTTTTTCCTGGAACATTCTAGATTTGGCGACCTCAAATTATTTCAAAGCGGTGGGTTTGGGGTTCATGGCAATGGTTACCAACCAGTTCCTGAGCGGTTGAAAAACCGCAAGGTGTTAGCGTGTCCTGGGCTGCATTCGGCCTTCCACTTCGAGGCCTAGCTGGGGAGATGCAGGTAGAGAAGATCTTCTTGATTTCTCAACTGAATTCAGTTTTTTTTGTTGTTTTTCTAGGGTTTGAATATATTTTTTTTGTGGTTAAGGTAATTTGCTAAGCCGCCAAAAAGGCAAGGGTTCCAGAGGAAGTGTGAAGCCTGTTTTGGCAACATGGGAAGACCATCCGGCTTGGCAGGCCTTGATCAACCCTGACAGCCAGGCGATGTGGGCACCCAACTGGGTATGGTTCAAATTGAAGACCCATTGTGGCCACAAGTTGTTACTCATTAGTGGTGAAGATCGTTAAACATCATTCGTGGGGACTCATTGACTTGAGCCCAATCCACAATATCCATATAAAGATATATGATATGTAATATATGCATGATATATCCATAATATATCCATACTATTTGTTGACCAAACAATTTACTGATCACGATTTGTTGACTCAATATCACAGTGATATCCATCTGGTGAAATCCACCTTGTTCGCTGGTCAAATCCCCAGTGCTGATGGTCCCATGTTGGGTTTTAAATCCGACACTTACACCATTTTTAATGGTTAGCCTCCAGTAGAAAAATAAGATAGCCACCGAAAATGGGCCTTTGATAGATTATTTACTTGTAGATAATGTCATCATTTATTAGATGGTTTACTTATCATATCTTTTTATAGAATACTGTAGATAATTTGAGACCCTAGCTAGACTCTACCAAGAGATTCATTATTTCTGGATTATTTAGCATGCACAAATAGTTGGTTATTATATACCATTATTTACCTCGGTACATGTCAATAAGGGGGGTAACTGCAACAAAATAATCCATGAAAAATCCATCTACTATGGTAAGCTGAAATTGTCTATGGATCATTTACCATAGTAAATTTCTCTTTACCATGTTTGAGGACACCAGAGGGTATATAGATAATTTACTTAAGTGGACCATTTATAGATTATTTACTTGTTATATAATATGATTTCAACAGATGATTTACACCCAAAAGATGAATTATTTATGGATTATCTACCGCATATATATATATATATATATCATTCCATATTATACAATCCTCATTTACCATATATTGTATTCCCAAATTGGATTATTATAATCCCCGATATATTGGGTAGAATAATTCCCTATAATCATCAGTACCCCAAATCCAATATAGTATATCTATGCATTATGCATGGATTAAGTCAATCATTGTTAATAGATCATCATCTATGGATTATTTATGGATCATCATTACCCTCTGGTAAACGTTTACATAACTATGGAAAATCACCATTTTGCATGGGAAAATCCACTATTTCTATGGCAATTTTCACTAGCTTTTTGTATGTTTACCAGAGGGTAATTGGTTTTCAGTAGTTATTTATGTATTTCATAGATATGGATCATCATATATGGATCATCATTTATGGATCATTTATGAATAATTCCCTTTAATCATCATGAACCAAAACCTTTCATGAAGTGTAGCTGCCCAATTTTCACAGCGTCGGTACCGAGATCACCAGGAGGTGATGCCCGTCGAGCTGAACTTACGCCTCGGTGGGGCCGAGTGCCCTTGTGGAGTGGAGGTGAGGAGCCGATGGATCTTGACGTTGTGTAGTACATACATAGCAAATGACAGATCATGTAACATGTACAGTCTAACTATACCTATATACACTTTGTGTTGTAGATATATATATATATATATATTGTAGTGTATATTTAGAATATAGCTGTAAAATATGTACACACACACATATTTGTTTTTGTGTTTTTTGACTCAGTTGAAAAAGGGGTATCGTTCTCAGGACGATAGGCAGAAAGGACATCACCCGTCGTGTGAGTAGCGGCCACATTTTCCCCAACGATTATTCATGTTTTTTCTTGGAGATGGTTCACAACTCTATGGATTTCAATTGCTACTACCAACTAGGTATCGGCGCCAGTAGTGACCCTGAGGAATTTGACCATTGTTCAAAATGCCAACTGCTCAAAACCTGCGTTTCGGAGCATTTTTTCATCGAATGGAGAATTTAAATGCGCCAAATTCATTGGTATTTGCAAGAGGGCCAGCTTTTTTTTTGATTCCCCCATAGTAAATGAGGTTTTCAAGAGATTTTTTTTCAAATAATTGCGATTTGAGCTTTTCGCACTTCAATGTCTATAACATGGTCTTGAAGTTGGAGTCCAGCACACGTACTGTCATCAGTAGCGTAGCATGACGTGTGTGTGCAAGTGCAAGAAGAACGTGCATCAGCGTAGCATGACGTGTGTGCAGAAGTGTGAGAGAACGCAAGACACATGAACGTTATTGCACCCCACCCCACCCCAACGTAGCATGACGTGTGTGTGTGCAAGTGCAAGAAGAACGTGCATCAGCGTAGCATGACGTGTGTGCAGAAGTGTGAGAGACCGCACAGTAGGGTAGCATACAATGTGTGTTGNGTGTGCAAGTGCAAGAAGAACGTGCATCAGCGTAGCATGACGTGTGTGCAGAAGTGTGAGAGACCGCACAGTAGGGTAGCATACAATGTGTGTTGCAAATCAAATGAACGTTATTAGCCCACCCCACCCCACCCCACCCCAACATTATGAAAATACGCGTTTTCCTATGGGGTCGTTAACAGCGCCGTTAGCACCAACTAACATGAATAATCTTGGATTTGGATGGATTTTTTTCTTGGATTTTCTTCCTTCTCTTAGTTTATTCATCACTATGGATTTCAATCACTACTAAAAATCATGTAAACCAACAGCTCGACGTGGAAATCCCACCATTTGTAGATAATGTTCCCAGGCAAACCAAGGGTTTTTCACATCTCTTTCAGTTTACCCCAGATTAACCAACTCATATTTTTTTCAAATCCAATTTCCGAGTTGAATGACCATCTCAGTCTTTCTGGCAACAGGTCTGAGTCAAACATGCGTACCCTCAAGATTGATACGAAAAACGACCAGTCCATCTGCGGTTGGGCCTTCAATTTTGATCAATCGCCATTTTTCACGCTTCATATCAAGTTGATGGCTTATATCATGTTCTATCAAATATCCCATGATTTCCCATGATAAAACAGATGCATGTTTTTGGTGAACTCACTCATTAATTTCAATGCTCATTAATTCCCATCAATAACAGCTACGAAGACAGCCGTCCAGGCAGTCACAGGGATCTTCCTCCCTCTGGCAGCTGCGCGCTTGGCGCTGGGACAGCCGTTTCCGTGGCCCGTGCACTGCGCACCCAAGGCGCGCAGTTGTTTGGAAATGAGATGCGGACGGCTGCTGATGGTGATCCATGAACTGTAAAATACTAATATCCCAGAGAATACCAGAGTTGCTATTGATTATATCATGATATCTCATGTGCAATATTACATCCCAGTACTGCAATATTACGATATTACCCATTAATACCCATGAATACCAATTATTACCCAGTAATAATATTGCTGGGCAGTATATAATCATTCAACTTCTACTTCTTTCCACCAATTTGCCTTCTTTCCTGCAGGTCAAGGTGGCCGCATCCACGAATGAAGCTCGTCCAAGCGTGCGGATGGTGGAGCCCACCCAATGATGATCAAATGCACAGAGATTCGGAAAGGGGCGATCCCTTCCAACCAGTGGATGAAGCCTCCGTGTTACTTCACCTCAACCCAACTGTTAGGATTTATTTGAGTTTTCTTGACAGGTCGTGTTGAGCGGTTTTTCCCCAACAGCGTAAGCTTGGGGTCTTCAGCTATAGTAAAGGTCTCGGAGCAGGTCGGAGCAGCCAAAATACTGATTGGGCGGTTCCCAGGTT
>BGPT01002890.1:0-65184 GCA_003297045.1 Symbiodinium sp. clade C Y103
TTGTTGTGTAGCACAAGCCTGAGACAAGAATGAATCGTCTGACCTCCACATTGCTTTGGGATTTCCGGGGTCGGCGGCAGGGGCGGTAGCCCTTAAATTATCCAAACTACACTACTTGGCTTCTTGCTGGCTGGATCCGTTTCGGATCTGGTTTCTGTCGCTAAAACCCTTCCAGGTCCATACCAACGTGCCACACCCATTTTAGGATGATCCAACCCAACATGAGAGGGATTCTGAGATGAAGGGACCTTATACCTACGATAATAAACCAAATCCCCTGGAAGGAAAACTTGAACTGGCCTAGTTTGTGACTTCATAGCACGAGATATCTTGAGCGCAGCTTGGCTTCGCCGATACTGCTCTTCTGCTTTGACCCGAAGTTGAAGGTTAGCCCTCATATCAGTTCCAAGGGTTCCCTCGCTTGAGTGAAAAGGAAGTGAGTTACCACCCTCAAACAACCTATTGTCAAAACTAGGTAACCTTAAGTCCATACGCCCATTGGGCTGGGGCAAAACCACCTATGCGGTCCAATTCATTGTGAGCTGAAACCATTCTTAACACAGCTATGAACCCGTCGGCGTCCTGACCTCGAAGCAAGGCTCTGACGTCGTCCTTGATCTTTCCCAGCGTTGACTCCACTATGCCAATTTGACCATGATCCTCGCCAGGGCAGGGTGCAAACTCCACTCCGCGCTCTCCGCACCACTCTTCTAAGGCTATGCCTCGGAAGCATCCTTCAGGGTCGGCGCGGATGATATTTGGCAACCCATGATGCTGCACCCACGTCTGCTCAATGCCTCTGATGACTTCTTCAGTCGTGGCATTGCGAGACTCAGCGCGTGGATGGCGAAAGAGTTCATGAGCTGTGAGGAAACGCGACGCTTCATCAATCATGAAAAGGACGGAGATCGTGTCATTCCCTATTTGAAAGTGACCTATATCCATTTGAACCGTATGCCACAGGATCTCAGCTGTGTGAAGAGAGACTCCCATGTGAGGTGGTGGAAGCTTGATTTCTTGGCAATCTTGACAGTGCAGTTCTTTCGCAAGTGTGAGCAACCTAGGATTCACTCCCCTAGACTTCAACATGTTGTACAATGCCCTGTTAGTGGGATGTCCGCATTTGACATGAAGCTTTCGAATGACTTCCCGCATGTCTTTTAGTTCCTTCTCCGTCAACGGTCCTTCTTCTTCCCCTGCAGTCAAAATCCCATAGACATCCTTTGGGGGTTCTTCATCCCGCAGATAAGTGGACCCCATGATGACCCGTGAAATAAGACCACACATTTTGGGGGGATAGAAAGCTGACGAATGTGCCCGGTTATGACCCATACATGGCTCATGTTCATGTGTTTTGGAACATTGAAGGTTCAAGGCGTTGTGCATATGAACACTGGTGGAAACAATATCCCAAGGCTTTTTCATGGGGCAACCCGTATCCTCAGCAATTACCCCAACCATACAACCATCCAACTGAGTTCTCCAAAGTATCCCCTGTTGTCTCAGCCTATTCAAGAACCTTTGAACTTCGGGGAGATTCCAACCACGGTTATTTCGGGGCCATTCCCAACCAAGATAACCCCCTCTCTCCAACTGCTCTTCTGCCATCTGAATGCCATGTCTTACCATGATCTTATGTTTCCGTCGTTTTTGTTTCAAACGTTTGATTTGTTCTGGTGTTTTCTGATTCAGTTCTTGCAGTGGACTATTTGGGCCACATGGAAGGGATATCCACATCCACCTCGGTTTGACTTCTCTGGCAAAGGCTAAGGCACGTTGTGCACCAACATCCGTTGTGAGATCCATGTTATTTTGAATGCCTACCCGATAAGCTACCCCCTTTTGGGATTGAACCGTATTAGAGAGAGTACTATCCCAACCACAACACACTTCCATGAGATCACAACATGAACCGTTCAACTCACCAAGTGCTGCGATCATGTCATCATGAGACCGTTGAAGCTGACGGACAATCTCTTTCTTTTGATCTTCCTCCAAGGCGAAAGTTGGGAACGTGGCGCTCTGGTCTGACTCCTCCAGGCCAAGAGCATCATTCTCTAATGTACTGTTAAAATCATGTGGCACTCTCACGGATCCACATTGCGCACTTCCTGTGCCGCCGATGCCGTTGGCGATGCTGTCGTCAAAGTCCAGCCTTCTTGCACTTCTGGTGGGACCGGATGATCCCTCTTCACCTGCTTCTTGGGTACATTCTCGCTGGTCTGAGTTGAGCCTCCCGGGGCAGCCTTTGCCTTGGCCTTGGCCATCGCAGCACGCTCCTGCTGCAACTTGTTGAGTTGCTTCATAGCACTGGTCTCTGCAGCCTCCAAACTCAGAGCTTTGGTGCCCATCTCGGAGGGGTCCCACTCGTTCTCGGCTGTCTTGCTGATCTTGTCCTGGACGTCTTGAGGGAGCGGTCCCGGGCTCCTGAAGCATGCTTTGGCACCCCATCGTGGAGTGTATAGAAGCCGCAGCTTGCACTCCTGGCAACTCAACCATATGGCATGGCCGTTCTGGCCCGAGCTGCTTCCCCTGAAGAATGGCTCGATCACATGGTTTGCTCGACATTTCCCCTGGAGGCATCGGGGATCGCGGGGGTTGGCAAACTCGGTCCGCGACCAGTCGAACTTGGTCAAATCGATGCCCTTCTTCTTGGTCTGCAGCTCGGTGACCATCTGCTTGGCGACTTCCTCCGTCAAGGTGGGTGCCATTGGTTTGAGGGTCTCTGCAAAACGATCCATGGCAGGTTGCTTCTGGCTCTGACTTCTCAGCTTCGACGTCTTGATGCAAATCGGCTAGGATATTGGGTGTGATGCCATCAATCCATGGCACGGTGCATGAGTCTGTGTCCGACATGTCACTGTGCGTTTCGATCACGTGCACGTCAAATGTGATAGGCTCCACCTGGTGTCGCAAACCTTTTTCCTCAGGGTCATCCTGTGGTTCACAGGTCAAGGCAGTCTCAGGTGTGTGAATTCCATGCCAATCACTACACAAATCGAGAAGGAGGTGACCATTCTTAGCACGAATTGGGGGTATAGTTATCCCCGGAAACAGCTGGGTGAAAACCATTGATGGGGCACGAATGTTGACTTCAGCTCCAAGTCGGCTCAAGGTTTTGATACCTAGCAGGATGGGGACATTTGGAACATCCAAGGTATAAACTCCAAGAGAGGTCTGTTTTCCCTGAATAGTCTGAGGTAACAAGAGGTAGCTCTCAGCACAACGTTCCTGGGCATTCCCAAACTTGAACTTTTTGACTCTTTTGGGGTCTACTCCTACCTCTTCATACCCAAACTTGGAAAAACGTGCATGGAGTATAAACTGAATGGCGTCCAAACTCCCAACCGTTTCAGTTGCCCCTGTATCAATAACCGCATATCTCAACCTTTGGGGGTCATTAGGGTCACCAGCAGCTAAAACCATTCGTTGGACATCTTGGGGGGTTGGTTGTTGATCACTTGAGAACCCATGGACTACCCCGTTTGGTTCGTTTGATGCTCGGTCAGTGGCCTGGACTTCATCGCCCACGGTCTGGACCATGCACACCAACTTGCTCTTGGCCACTGATGAAGTGGCGCTCTGTCCGCGTCGAGGGCATGACTTGTAGTCATGGGACTTGTCACCACAGATAAAACAACCCTGATATCCTGGTTGATTAACAGGGGAAGTCTTACCACCAAGTCCCTTACCCTTATTGTTGGGGGTATGCACCATCATGGCACTTGAGTGATTTCCTTTCTTACCTTTGGGGGTTCCCTTACTCTTCCCTTTGGGGGATCCTTTGACCAGAGGATAGAACCCTCTCCCCTTACTCTTCTGGGCCATGATATCTCGTGATTCCTTAAAAGTTCTCAGCCGCTGGTCGTATGCTATGTACAGGTCATGCAACTCCTTCCCTGCACTTTGATCGACAGAATTGACTTCGTCAATTTCCATCCACGGCTTCATGTCACTATACGCTACCCAACCATCAGTCGTAGGGGTGTGCCATTCGTCCTCATGCCATGTCCAGTCATACCACCCGTCAGAGACCCAAGCTGCCTCTGGCTCACGTGATGGCTCATCAAGCACACCAAAGACATTCGCCACTACTTCCTGGTCAACCCAATGAATGGACTCTTCAGGAACAGCATCCCAGTCATCCAGTTCATCCAGCAACAAACCCCAACTTCCCTCCTGTTCGATCCAGAAGGCACGATTGGAGCGAGGATTGGATTGAAAGTTCCGATGGCGCTCAGCATGGAGGAGTTCATCTTCTTGCTGACGCATTGCTCTTTCAATGTCGGAGAACTTCAAAGAGTTTCCTGCTGCAGCTTGGATGGACAACTTTGAACTTGAGCTGAGACCAGATCTACGGAGGAGGAGCCAACCGAGAACTTCTTCTGGCAAGATGTCGGGGATGGTGGAATCCACATCTTCCCATTCATAGCCAGCATCTTTGGAGTCGTCAGCCTCATCTTCACGCCAAGTCCATGACTTATCCCAATGATGCCAACCTCGATCACGCCAGCCCCACTGCCACCACTCGGATCTCTCACTCTCCGTATCAAATGGCCCACCAGCTGCCTCTGTCTTCGGAGACACAGGGTCTCCGGGCTCTTCCGAAGGTCCTGGTGGAGACTCTTGAGCGGGTTCTTGCTGAGACTCACTGCCACTCTGTCTCCTCTGTGCAGATGAAGTTGGTGAAGATGGTCCAACTTCTCCTTCACCAAGGGAGATTGGTTCAGTCTGCATCCCTGCGTCCTTCTTGGTCGGCCGAGTCTTGGCCAAGGCACGCTGTAACTTTCGATACCCTTCTCGCAATTGAGTGCACCAAGAGATCAGGTCTGCTCCTGGTGCTCGCTTCATGCGAACGAAGACCTCATCCAAATGCTGTCCCACATCTGGGACAGGGAGTTTTCCCAGTCGGCTCTTCAGGAACTGCAATAAGTATTGAGCTCCATTGTCAGTGCCTAGCATCTGATGGTCAATGCTCGCTGCGATGTCCCAGGCTTTGCCATGAAGCTTCAAGGTCAGCTTCGGGCCCAGGAGGTACCTCTTGTGACTAGCCGTCTGAGCATGACACAACCGAACACGCCGGCAGTAATCATACCAACCTGCTGGTTCTCCATCCCATCCAGGGATCACAGGTTCCTCACGTCGGTCGCGAGACATGTTCAGCAAAATGCCGAAGGGCTCTGCAGAAAACAAATTCGGCACCAATTTCAGGTAGAGTCAAATTCCGGCCTCAATGGTCAGCGTGGTGGAACAAACAGAGGCCACTTGCAATGATTCCACGCTTATCACACGCCCTGTCAGGCGCCGCTACCAATTCTGGTGAGCGGAATTGGGCTCAGGCTCTTGTATCAATTGCTCAAGCAGAGATAAAGAGAATGTGATTGATTGTCGAAAGACCCACGAGGTCAAATGAAGGGAATTGATCAAAGGATGAATTTGAATGTGTGGCATGCGGAAGTGGAGGCAACTCACATGACAATACTTCACAGATTTCGCAAGATTTCAGGGGTTGACTCGACCAAACATGATCTAATATGAAAGCTGATTTATCACTCTAAGCATGGAGAACAGTAGAACATCCCCCAACAAAACGTAACATATCCAATGTGGTAATCGCAATGCCATAAACCATTAACCAACCATGACTGAGGGTCATTTAACATCATTCCAAATAGAGGAGTATACGAAATGCATTAAACCTCAATTGGGGATGGATAATCTATAATTAATAAATTATAATAACATGATTCTGATTATCCCACTATTGTCCCACTATCCCATATATGATCAATATATATATATATATATTTCCATGGCTTTCCATGACCTCCCTATCATTGACATCGCTTCGTCCGATCGTCCGCTGGGCCACAGATTGGGCCATATGTTTCTCCGAGCAACTGAAGGGTCTGCCGTTGATGAACAATTTGTCATAGCCATACTCCGTCGCGAAGGACACAACCTCATAAATGATTGTAGGTCCAAAGGGTCCAAGGTCTGTTGATTCGAGGGATTGGCCAACAAGAAATCGTCACTGTGGTTGAACCACTCAAAATAGATATACAGTAAACATGAGTCAAGTGAGCCAAATCATCCGAAGTATGGAAAATGTGGAAAACTGGAAAAGGCGTTTACATCCCGACCAATCTGTTTGCATCAAACAAGATCCTACCTGCGTCAAGGCAATGTCATTACTCTGCAACTGCAATATATATGAAGCTTGCAGCTTGCGTGCAAGCTTGCGTGCATCAGCCATACATAATGTGGTGAATCCATTGACAACCTGACAAACTCCACCGTCTATATACCATGTCATTGCCTTCTTGATAGTCCTTAGACATCCTTAGACCAATCACCATGGCAATCTAAGTTAGCATAACTTAGCTATAGAAAACCAACCATGCAGCCCATTTTCCATAGTTTCATTAGATTACCAGAGGGTCAGTTTTCTCATTGGGTTTACTCACGAATCTAACGAACGTCATACCTCCAACGTCCCCAAGTCTCACCTCGATGGGCTTTGCCAATGCGTCGTTCACCAGAATGGTGCACCGTTGATTGTTGCCTCATGATGGTTGATGCAGATTGGAAGAGCTATGCACATTTTTGGATGCATCAAACTTAGGACAAATGATCAATTATGATCATATGTTATGTTATGTTGTCTGTCCATACCCACATGTTTTGTTCTCAAGGGAAGGGTGAATTCACTCTGACAGCAGACACTTCTCGCTCTGAGCATCTCACTGTAGTTGGATGGATAGTTGGGGCTTTGAATGCATCCATCCACGATGGTACATGGCCCAGACCTGGCAAAATCACCACTCCATCGGAGCATCGAGTAAGTTTTTTGCCATCTGCGGTTCCTGCAAAACGCAACTTCTTCAGTTTCAGACTCTGAAAATCGCGGGATGGTCTATCTGCAAAAGCACCACCAAGATCTGCAAGAAAATGGGCATGGCATGGTATGGCTCAAAATTATTAATCCTATAATTGGTTGGTTTATGTTAGTTTACCATATAGAATATGGAGCCATTTTGGGTACCAAAAAAGTTTGAGCCATAGCCAGTGGCGCCACATCCATCTCTGAGTCCGCCGCAAAATCATCCACAAGTCTGGAATCTCCTTGATCTTTCCACCACCACACGCCTCAGTGGGACGATGGGCTGCCCAGTCATCACTGGTTTTTTTTTCATCTGCCACCAAGGGACACAGCAAGCTTCCAGGGCTGAAAAGCCCGCGTGCCAATAGTCTGAAATGTCACCCCACCTTGACTCGTTTGTTGAGAGGGCCCAAACAACGGAATAAAGGTGATGCGAGAGCTGCAAGGTATAACGAAAGGGGACGATACCACCACCAAAATTGGGGATACCAACTGGGGATCTAATGGGATTTGATGGATAACCATTGCCAACATGGGATCCAATTTGGAAAAACCATCGTGATATTTCAGCAGCAATCATGGATTAAAATCAACCACTGTGAGGACTGAATGGTGATATTCATAGCGAATCATGGGGATAGTAATGGATACACAACCAGCAAAATGATATTTGGATTTGTCTGAAAATTAGGTATGGCCACCCCCAAGTTGTGGACGTGAAGTTGTTCGGATCATGATGATGGGGGCTACTCGAATTTCAGACAACCCCATGTAGATATTCCCTATTTCTATCTATGTCAAACTGATTGATTGATTCGCCCATGGGCAAAATGCAGATCCAGGCCACATGGGGTTCCACTGTTCACCAGTTCCACCGCTCGTAGTACACCACCTCAGATGCGAAGAAACCTCCATCCGCCCACTTTTCGTTGAGAGCTGGGTAAGCAAAGGATACAACAGCAGTTTGGTGGAATCAGTTGGTGAACTTTCCAGTTCTTTCTGCTTCATATCACAATGACCCTGTGGCAATTTAACAGTTTGCAAAGGAAAATCACCATGTTTCATGGGTCAATCATTACGAGTAATAGTAATTTTCCATAGCGAAATTACTGGAGGATAAACCTCAGTTTCTGGGTGCCTGAATCTGCCCCAAGCAGTCGCATCGGCCAAGCTACTCTTCTTCAACATACTCGGCACATGTGAAGTCTGCCGAATCTTCCCAGCCGTCGACATCCGCACACTGGTCGTTCGGTGGCTCCGGCCTGGGAAGACTTCCGTGGTGGCTGGTGGTTGTGCCACCACTCGAATCAAATTCATATCAGTCATTGGGGATATTCATCCCAAATACCGTAGGTAGATGGACGATAAAATCAAACCCCTGCTGTGTTGTTGCTGCCCCCGCGTCCCCAAATTTCAATGTTGAGTTTGGGTTGCGCGCTTGGGGCCGGTGGAGTAGACGTCCGTAGGGTTTGATTTTTTTGTCCATCTACTGTAGGAATGGAAATTAATATAACATACTGTAATGGAAATAAATGGAAATAATGTCGTATATATATGATATATGTATATACAATTGAAACAACCACCGGGCTTTCATGAAACTAAACTTGGGATTACATTGCCCCAGCAAACACCCTCAAATCAAAGTGAAACTACACCTGGGTACCCCGAAAATGACATGGGACCCAGAAACTGTCCAAGATGGATCCTTCCATAGTCCAAATCCAACTGTTGGAGGTTCATATGTCAGTTTCAGAGGTGCATCAACGTTTAGACAGTACGAACTAGTTGCGTCCAAATGCCACCTTATTCATTCGGGGCCAATCATCATCATTCACCGACATTGGCAAGAAAAACATGCAACACATATGTTTGTGACGATTTCCACAAAGACCTTCACGCATTCTGGTCAACCTTACAACCAATCCAGAAACCAAAGAAAGGGGTTTACTAGTTTGGTGTTAGATCATTATTGTGTATCCATCAGTGCAACAGGTGAAAATCAGGAATTAATCAGCGACTTCCTTAACTGAACTACTGACTACAACTATATATAGCACATCAAAACTGGATGGAACATTGTGATACCTCATACCCTGATGCTTTGATCGGAAACTTGCCATTCTGTGGTAATCAAAAATTTATAATTTATTGATATCTAATGTATGTATTAAGTATTAAATATACAATTCTAATCATTTGTTGTATGCGTATTATCAATATACAACCATCAGGACCACCATTGCGCAACGCTCCTTGTCCCCACCTCGGCTCCGTGCTGGAACTCCTCTTTTCCGTAGTGCTGCTCTCCACCGTGGTGGTCGTCGTGGTGGTCGTCGTGGTCGTGGTGGTTGTGGTGGTCGTGGTGGTCGTGGTGGTTTCCCCCGGGCTGCTGGACGTGCTGGTGGACGCAGCCGTCTTTTCCATGGAGCTGGAGCTGGAGCTGCTGCTGGTGGAAGGGATGCTGGAAGCCGAAGTGGGGCGAGCTGAAGTGGTAACCAGATCCTGATGTGATGAGTAGATCTGGACATAAAACACTGGTGATGGAGGGTCAAATTCAAAGTGAAGCAGGAGGCAAAAGAAAACTGAATTGGAAAAGGGAGATGGGAGATACGTTTGGCATATCCAACCTGCTTATAATAGTCTGATTTAAGATATACCCTCTGGTAAACTAACATAACTATGGAAAATCATCATTTTTAATGAAAAAATCCACTATAAATGGTCATTTTCAATAGCTATGTTAGTTTACCAGAGAGTAGATGAAAACATATGAAAACTCAAGTGCAAAAGCTATTCAAAGCGTCCGGGTCCGGAACCGCTATCGCTTCCGGCGCGCTGATGTTGGCACAAAGCTTCCAGCCCTTTCCAGTGACATCTTCATCGGAAATCCAATAGATGGAGCCATTGGGAATGAGCCCAGCTGGCTGATAGGCGCCACTGAAGTCTCGGTTGTTGATTTTCAGGTAGTCGAACCAATACTCCACATCCCAAGATACCTGGAGGTGAACGGGTTGCGCCAGCACGTTCATCCATAAAAGCCGCATATGTTTGGGGATGGACAAGAAATGAAACGACATAAAACATCATAAAGGGAGAAATAGTGGAACATAGTGGAACTATGGTCATCTGGGTGGTTCCTAAAATTAGGGCACCCCAAAAAACCACTGGTTTCACCACATTTTGTTTAGCAATTTTGAATGGCCTTGAAGTCCCCCTATTTCAGAACACCCTCTGCATTTTGGGGAGAATCGTTCAAAATCGTGAAACATCATGAAACCGCCAGCCAGATACAGTTTTCAGAGGCTGAGCCAAAGAGTTGTTCACCAGAATGACACAGCCCTCATCCGTGCTGTAGTTGTCCTTGGGCTCTGTGTCGACAAAGGCTTGACCCGCCAAGCCCGAAACCCGCTGCAAGGTATGTTGAAAAAAAACTATCTTGATGCCACGTTCTGGGTTGAGTACAATCATATGAAAGTACAACTACATCTCTAACCTGAAGGCGTTGAAACATTGTGGTGTACACTTTACATGCATGTATATTTCGTGTAAAGTAGTGCTGGATACAAGAAAGTGTTGGTAAGTTTCGGTTGGTGACAATACCGAGATAAATGTCCAGTCCAGGTCTCAAAAACACTGGTGCCCTAACTATCTATCAGATTGGTGAACATCTCAAAACTCTACATGGACACTTCCGAAATATTTGAAGATACTCCTATTTCTCTTGTCTTGTGGATATTATATATATATACCATATATCCATCTCCAAGTCTTCCTTAGACATGCTGAAACCAAGCCTCTGGATAGTTTGGACTCATGATGCAACTCCCTTCAACGATGCACGAACCTCGCAGCACTTGCCACATTCCTGAGAAGGGGGAAGCCTGCTTGGTTCAGCAAGCCGTCCCCAAGAATGTATAAACATTCAGACCACATGATATCGGGTTCATCAATCAAAAAAATGGTCGAAAGGAAGAGCATACGATGTGCGTATTTATCTATAGATCTTGTATTATGTGCCAGCAATCAGGAATTGATATGATTGAAGGTAAAACCACCCAATTTTAAGCATGTCCATGCGCACTGTCTAGCATTGTGTGAGTTTGATGGGGCTCTGATCCTCAGAATCGAGTGTGTAAAACGATGTAAGTAAGGAATTGGTCATGTCCCGCAGTTCCGCATCAAGTGTACTTGCATATATGGAAAGACCTCGCAGATGGTGCCTTCTTTGCATCTACATTAGAGACAGCTTCATACCCCCAGTCCCTTTCAGCCATGTTTTTTTTCCAAAAGACAGAGAGGGGTGGCCGAACCTCTGTGACCATTCCGCTAAGACTCGTGGTTTCAAGCAATTTGACAATCGAGCAAATCAAAATCCAACATGTTTGCAGCTTTCCAGAACCGATCATCAATCTTAAACGCCCAAAGTTCACTTCAAGCCTAGGTCTGACATATTCTTCCATACTCGTAGAAAATCACCTGTTTACCTCTCATTCACCAACTGATTTCCTTTCCAAATGCCCCCAAATCATGCTAAACAGATTGTCGTCCCCAAATGTTCATGGTCAAATTCCCATGTTTCATGATGAACTCCACGTATTTTCCTGATTAATCCCAAGTTATAGGTGATTTCCCATTCAACCCCCCCCATTTCTATAGGGGATCTCCCGGAGCCAAAATGAAGGGTTCCGCCGTAAAACCCAGGGTTTTATCGCGTCAAGTGACCGTTGATGTGACTCACCTGTCCACCTCCACAGGTGCAACAGGCAGCCTGTGCTGAGTAGCCATCGTTCCAAAGGTCTTCGAGGCCCTCGGAGATTTGTCGAAAATCTTCAAGGGAAACCATGGCCATTTCAGGTACCGATTTATTGGAGGTACCATACAAAAAGCCTATTTTTCAGGGTTATGTAACAGTTGTGTAAGGGAATATAACCCAAAATTTGATGGTTTTATCAGGTACAGTCATAGTACCTCTATTTTAGGGTCCTGCAATTCCCCTTGAATAGAGTATAGAGGTTTTACCATTAATGAAATGTACGGGAGCATCTGCCTGTTTGAAATGTTTCCTTGAAAGAAACTGCAGAAACAGACTTAAATTCTGGGAGCGAAACGTGGGGACTGAGGTAGTTGTGGATTTTTCGTCTGTATTCAGGGTGGTTTATACCATTTAAAGTATATACCTTCAAACAACATGACCATCATCTTCACGGATCGAACATCGGATGCCTATGGACCCACATGTTCTTTTTTGTATAATTTGAATTGATACTCTTGAGTCAGGGTACCTGGATGATTCTTAAACCTTACGCTTGATTCTGCGGGAAACCTTAATCAATCCCACAATAAGTGGGTATCATGGCTTATACTACCCCAACACTAATGATAGTATGAATATGTATGTATAAGTTATAAAGACCAACAAACCATGGGTTTGTCTTAATATGGGCACCTCCATTTTTTTTCCTGCCAACACTGGTATTTTGGGGACATGCCCTTTTATTTCAAGCACATACACATATCAGCCATACCTACCATATCACATGGGTAGTTGTATCCCCTTTTTACGGTTGACTGTACTCTAGTATTGCTGGTTGTATCATCGTTTTTTCCCATGTTGAAATCCCCACATGAGCAATGGCTATCCCACTATTCCCATTAAATCCCATGTTGTATCCCCATTATTGATCACCATGTTTTAGTGGTTTTATCTCCATTTTGACAGTAAAATTCCTTATTACCACCGGTGTTTCTCATGTTAATTTTTCACGGTCCCCAAAAGGAACAGTGTGCCATCAGGATGTGAACTAGCTGATGTCTCCTCCATAATTTCCAGTGGTCCAACGTTTTGATCTATGACTGGAGCTTGCTGTAACATCAGTTTTCATATTATATATATAATATATAGGCATGGAGTTTCCTAGATTGGGGTACCCCAAATCACCCAAAATTGGATCAAGTTGTATTGAAACCCATGGTTTGGGGGTACCACCAATTTAGGAAACCTCCATACATACAATATATATATATATATAGTCAGAGATTATGGTTGCTAAAAACTATGCAATTTCATACAATTTCCAGCTTCATCCCAGCGTTGGACCAAGGCGCACTATCAGGGTCGCTCCATCCCTTGCCAGGCTTTCCTTCGGAGGTACACCAACTCTTGTTGGCATACCTTGGCAGTGACGCAAAAAACCATCGAACATATATATATATATATTCATATATACAAATTATGGATCATTTATAGATTCTCATCATTGTCCATTTTCAGATTGACAGGAGTTATAGGTTATAGACAAGTAAAAAATATTGATTATAGGTAATTATAGATGATTATAGATGATCATGATAGATCAAAATCATAAAGCCAGTATAGCGTCATACATTATAACATGTTTTAATACACCCAGTCATACGTGATAATTGTTGACTTCAACTGGGTCGTTCAGAAGGGGATTGCCATCATGGGTGAATTGGGATAATGTAATATATTTGGGTGTAGGAAACTGGGCGATACCCCCAAAGCAAGAATTTTAATTGGGAACATGTTGATAAACCATTGGATTTTAGCGCACTCTATTGTCAGAGAAACCCGATTACACACCTGTGAGAACCAACTTGGACGGCCAATACCTCTCTGTGTTCAAATGGCTGAATCCAAGTAGACAATATAAAAGAATTGGGGGATAATCCGTTGCTGCACTGAATACTCCTTGGAAAAAATGATGCGAAGAAACTCCTCTCAGATTTGTGTCTTGGACTTGGAGGATCTTTGGTCTAGCTTCTTTGGCACCAATGTAATCAGGTGGTTCTACAATCCTTCCAGGATTTCCAGAAGGACGATCGTCAATCGTGACTCAACATCTTCAGATTGTTGAATATATATCCCATTCATATCCCATTCATATCCCATTAAATGCCACTAATATCGAAATATTATAGCCCCATTCTTCTTGGTTTTACCCCATTCTTGCTGCTGTGTTTGTTCCACCTTTTGTGGCGCCGACAGGCCAACAGGTCACTCAGCACAGGTGTATCCTTCAGAATCTGCCCAGCCAGGTACGTCGCTACAGTTTGAAGCGCTCCTGGGAAGTATCCCGTGGTTATGTAAGGGAGCTATTTGACAATACATCATCTTTAACAGGTACATCATCAGTTGAATATATGTGTATCATCAATAACCAGAGGGTAAGTTTTTGCTGTTGCTTCGTTCCTTTTTTAGGATTTGATTTGTCCACGGACCCAAAGATAGCAGTACATTGCTTAGATAGTTTATGTTTAAGCTTCAACTTTGTGTAGTTGAGATATTGTCTTGAGAAGACAAACTGCCATGTTCTCTAGGTCTTCGTGCAACGGGAGCAACGATTCGTGGTCAAAACAAACACACCAGGGGCAGATCGTGAAACCTTTGGTGTAGCCAAATCCTCAAAGTGCCCATAAAGAATATCTATAAGATTGCATGATAAAGCCCAAAACGCCTGATGTTGTCATGTTTACCTGCTTGTTGCTCCAACTCTATGGCACCCCTTCGACACGTTGCCCGCCTTCTAGGAGACAAAGAGAGCACCTGAATGGGCTCCATAGCCACGGGATGCCATAGGGGTACCCCCAATAGATGGATGGTTTGTAATGAAAATCCATCAATGGATGATTTAGGGCTACCCCCATTTATGCAAACCCAATGCCTAATATATCATGTTTTCCTCTAAACAGCAGCGCACAGCAATTTGTTGGCTATCCACATTTCAGTATCCAATTCTGATGTTTCGAAGGGTCACAACGAACCGCAGTGGTGATCTACCATGTTGACATGTTGTAACTTGACACAATGAAAAAAGGTGAAAATACCTTTCTTCATATCTCACATGTCAAGTTCACGCAGCCCCTGTTGGTGCTTCAAAAGCTTGGAGTTCAATCTCCCCAGAAAAGCATTTGGCATGCAGTCTTGCATGGTCATCCGTAAATGAAGCACACGACTTGAATGGCAGCCACAGCCTGTAGGTAGAGTCCACTGAAGATAAGACACCTTGCGTCAAGCAGCATCACAAGCAAACGGTCACATACAGTAGATCTGAATTTGGGGTTAAGTGAAATCCCGCATTTTCAGACACCCCCAGATATTTTTGTTGTGCTCCTCTTTGAGCCCTGCTGGTTGTAACAGGTCGTGGCAATATGTTGCTCGAATAGTTTTTGGTTGAATAAATTTGCATCGTTTTGTCAAGTCTTTGTGTGTGTGTGTGCATGTAATACATCCATATCATGAATATGTATATATATATATATATAATGAATATCTGATATTTATCTAATGTACATATAAAGCATATGTGATAAGTCATGATACATACATATGCAGTATAATATTGCAAAAGCAATGCTGCAAACTTCGTTCATAGTGTTTCCGAGGCACCAGAGACATAGCTGTTGGCTCATGACCCACGCCATTCACGGGCGAACATGGCCAGGCTATGTGACAAGGCAATCTGTTGTCAGGCTTCTGTGGAGACTGGACAAGTTGAATCAGAATGTAACGTGCTGTTTATGGTCTATGATTCTGATTCAAAAGGTCTATATCTGTATATTTATCATGCTCTTTAAGATCTGGTATATACTTTGACACTCAATTTTCGTGCAGATTCCCGACATTCTAGGACTTCCGCAAATTACTACGAACATGTGTAGTGATTGTATGTGATTGTGGTATAACTGGCAAGGACATTTCAGCTCGACCAAAATCACACCAGGATCAAGAGTAAAAGTGGCAACGACACTCCGAATCTTCCTGCCGAAACAAACACAACTGGAAAGCGTCAAAGTCGGGGAGCACACTGCTTCACTGATCCATTAAAAACACCCATGAAACCAGGCAGTCTAAAATCCCCATAATCACCCATTCATAATGCTATCTTTGACAGCTCCACCGCTATTTTCATGTTGAATTGGCGACATCTCCGCCATGCTTCCGCCAGTCCGTCCCTCTACGCCTCTGGAATCCATAGGATACCCAGCCTGAAGCTGTGGAAAGTGAGAGGTCCAACGAATGGGCTGCAGTTGGGGGTCAAAGATAGGAATGACTGTTGAAACTAGTTCTGGCCCAAGAACCTCCCAGCTGGTTGAACTGGTCAAACCGATCCTTGGGGGTGCCTCGAACACGTTCTGACTCTTTGCCATGGGTGATTCAAGTTTGCAACTGGAAGACCATTTTAGTAAGCTGAGCGATGGATCCAAGATTACATGTTTGGCTGAAGTGGTTATCCGATGTCCAGGATACAATGTATGTCGAACAGCTGTGTTTCAACAAACATTTGTCACCGATGTCTTGTTGGATGTGGGCATAAACACCTTCACCATTTTGGATGGGAAGATCATTCAAGGGGGTCGACTTCCTTTTGTCACTGCCCAGCCAGCGACTCATGTGATTTGCCATTCTGAAGTGGATGTTTCGAACTTCAACCGTGTCATCGAAGTTTGCTCAGGGATTGGTGCCATCAGTACCTCATTGCCTTTCTGTCAAGCCAGAGCGGAATGCTATGTGGATTACAATGAACGGTATGTTGAATGGTTGGATCGTAAGGTTTCAGCCCCAGTGATTTTAGGAGACATAGGGGATCATCAGACGATCAGACAGGTCTCAGAGGTCACACAGGGATGTCCACTACCAATGAACGGTGGTATCGCTTGCCAGCCCTTCAGTGCACTGGGAGATCAACGCCAAGAGCAAGACCCGAGGAGCAGCTCACTGCCATCCATGTTGAAAATGGCCTATTTGCTCAGGGCCCCAGTAATCACCATCGAATGCACCAAGGAAGCTGCTGAGTCCCATTGGGTTCAGTCACAATTGAAGTCGTTTGCCCGTCAGACCGGGTACAGTGTTCATCAGAACATCCTGCATTTGCATAATACATGGCCGGCATACCGTACACGTTGGTTTGCAGTTTTGTCATTGCCGATGCTTGGAATCACACACATACCCGACATGCCACAGATGGAATTCATCCCATCTATCATGCACCTGATGCAAATCCATCCTCACTTGCCACATGATGAAAGCAACCAGCTTAGCCTCAGTGTTTTTGAGCTTCGCCATTTTCACGACCAACCCAAAGGCATTTCATCAAGCATCATCAATATGGCAAAAGCAATGCCAACAGCCACTCATTCATGGGGAACACAGTTGCTGGCCTGCCACTGTGGATGCAGAGACCGGGGATTTTCCGCTGCCAGAATTGCCAACAAAGGACTGTATGCAGTTTTGATCCCATTAGGTACCATGGTCAAGGCAGGAAGTGAATGGTTTCATGGAATGCGACATCCACACCCGAAAGAGGTAGCCATCATCAATGGACTGGACCCTCGGTACCTTGACAACTCCAATCCTTTCACTCTGAAATTCCTTCTTTCAGGGGTGGGACAGATGGCATCACCTTTACATGGGGTTTGGCTGTTCTCCAACCTGTTCTTTCAGATGAAGAAACAAGGATTTCCCATCCAAGCCCAGCCACCACGACATGTCATCGCTGAGGTGTGTCAGGAACTGTTGAAAGCAAGATCGGCCACTTGGCCACATGTCATCCGCAACAGGTCCACTGTTTTGTTCGAGCGTGAACTGGCGAGACTGGATCACCCGTTGACTTCACTTCACCAGGATGATGTGGATCCGTATGTTGATTCTCAGCTGAGGCCAGAAGCCATCCAAGCCGACTTAGGTACACCAATGCACCTCACCGAAGAAGAGCATGCCAGGAATGTCCCCGCTGAACAATCCATGACGAGTTTCGTTCATGAGCATGTTTCTGAAGTCAGGTATGAAGTGGAACTTGACATGCCGTCCACCAACGATTTGTTGGCCGCCTTGGAACCAGTCATCATCATTGAGGATTTTCCTGTCACCCCACCTTTCAGGGTTTCAGATTTGATGTTGAAAGATCAATTCTGTTTCGATGATGAACCAGAAACACCCACTTTGATGCCAAGCACTTCTCTGACTCCACCCTGCGCCACTCAGGTCGAGCAGGTTGAAGATTTCGAGCAAAGCACAGTGAGCTTGCCTGAGCTGAGTGACATCCGTGCATCCGAGCATCCGACAGCATTCGTAGGTGCCACTGCATCCGATGTAGGTCTGCATATGCCCATCGAAGCATCCGAGGTGGGGAACCTAGGCGCCATGTCAAGAGATATCAATAAGAACGCAAGCCCATCTGAACCAGATCATCCATTGACGCCTGATGACCGCAGATTCACTGCAGAGCCACATGAATGTTTTGAATCAAAAGAACATTCAAACAGCCAGCGGAAGGGACGCAAGGACCCTCGATGTGACGAAGAGTGCAAAAAACAGCCAGCGTACCAGCCGCAAGCACTGGGACAAAATACGCAACAGCCAGCGGAGGAGACGCGAGAACTCCCCCCTCCTATGATTTTGCATGCCAAGCCTGGTGACTTTCCAACAGCACCAGGCCCCTCCCTGAACCCCATGACCAATGAAGGGTTACCAACACCCTGTGCAAAAGAAAGGTTGAGCGACCTGCCAAGCATGCCAAAAGTCATTTCTGCAGCCGACAACACCAGAGGACCTTTTGCAGGCCGAGCTGAACTGACCAATCAATCAGGTCTTGCTGACCATGCCCCCAGCATGGATCATCTTGAAATTGAAGAGACAAAAGAACTTTCAAACAGCCAGCGGAAGGGACGCAAAAACCCTCGATGTGACGAAGATTTCAACAAACAGCCAGCGCACCAGACGCAAATACTGGGACAAAATACGCAACAGCCAGCGGAGGAGACGCGAAAACTCCCCCCTCCCATGTTTTTGCAGGCCAAGCCTGATGACTTTCCAACAGCATCAGGCCCCTCCCTTGACCCCCAGACCATGAAAGGGTTACCAACACCCACATCATGTGAAAGCTTGAGCAATCTTTCCAGCCTTCCAACAGCCCTTCCAGCGATTGACATCACAGAAGGATCAGCCAAAGCAGTTCACGCAGCCATCTTTGCGAACAAGAATCATGTGCCAGGCAACACTGCACCTCAGGTAGAGATCATGACCACGAAAAATGATCCTCTGACCACCCATGACCCATGGGCAAGAGCAATAAAATCTCTGCACGAGATACCCTGTGCCCTGCCAACCACCCAGGTTTACAGCAATCATGGGGGAATCCATCAGTTTGCCAACCGCAAGAGAACAGCATGCCCGGAATCTGATCATCAATCCAAACGTGCCAACCTGACACAGACGGAAGAGCCGCAGGTGTCATTGCCACCAGACCAAGATGCTGACGCTGCTCATGTAGATCTCATCAATGTTTGGATCGGGCACCAATTTGAGCCGCTGACCAAAACCAAGGTACCCAATGGCACCACCGTCGGACAAGTTGCAGTCACCGAAGGACACTTCTTGACTATGCCTGATCCAGTGCGACCACTGACAGCCATGGGCTCGCCATGCCCAGTGTATCATCATGTTCAACACAATCAGATCGTCTTTGTCGAAGACGGTGGTACTGACCATGTTGCCCGCTACCCCAAAGTAGACCATTTGAACCGACAAGATGCACTCTGGCAGCAACAAGGTTGGGTAGCGGACGATGAAATGTCGTTCTACTTGAGTATGATTGGTCAGCCCAATTTGACTCATACCACAGCGCCACTGATCATGCAAGATGACCCTGATGACATCTTGAAGTTCGACAACTGGATCAACGAGGCCATGGAGGCCCTGGAGCAGACCAAAGCACGAGCCATTCACACTGCGTGTTTGCACAAGCAACATTGGTTTCCAATCTCAGTTCATCACAGAACCGACACCTTCCATATCACCACCACTTTATCAGCAATGCCAACAGTGCAACATTGGGCAGTAGAGGCCATGGGGAACATGTTCCAATTTCACTACAAGGTGGCACAAGAAGTTTTCCCTGCAGACTGTGGTTTTCAGACCATTGCATGGATCATGGCCCAAGAATTGGGGGACTCCGCAGCTTACCCCATGAGCGTAGAACATGCCATCGTATGGAGAGAGCAGTTTGCCCGTCACCTTATCAATTGCAACCACCATGACAGACCAGCCGCTCATCTCAGGTTTGGTGGCATGACGGATCACAAAATGCCAGAGCTCGCAGCCTTGCTCCAACAGCATGGAGTACACGCAGATCGAGTCGAAAGTGTGGTGAACCAACTCGTTCAAACCCTTGGCATTGCATCGATTAAGAGCACATTGGGATCTGCCAGACCATGGGCTGATTTGAAGTCGAAAGCATCCGCTCAGCAACCGCCCATCAAACTAGTGCTTTCTGAAGAGCTCCAAGCACAGATTGCCAACCGCCTTCGCTCAGGCAAATCCTTTGGAGGAAAAAAGACCAAGCAGGCCAAGAAGCTGATGCAATCCCAGTGGAATGCACCCATGGCCTCACAGGTACAGATCCCAGATGGAATATTCCAACAACAAGATGGGACCCCGCTGGGACAGATCACGCTGCATCAGCTCCAAACTTCCCCCAGAGGAATAGCAGTAGTCAACATCCATGATGCCAAGCCATTCTTCCATCTGCAAAGACCATTGAGTTCTGAAGGCATCGGACTATTGGTGCTTGATTTTCAGGATGAAAGTTTACCGACTCACCACCAGGTGCTGCGATTTCCTGCCTCTTGCCCAGAAACACAGGAACCCATGATCCTGTCTGCAGCTTTGATCCAGTTGGGTCAAATGCCTGTGCACCGAGCCCTGCCTCCGAAGCCGACCGCAGTTGACCAGGTCGAAACAGTGGTCATCCGAGCAGTGCTGTTCCGAGATCAATGCACCTTTCCATGGACCACCATGCAGAACAAGCCAGTAAAGGCCCTGCTCGACATGGAGCACTTCGCCTCACTGTCCAAAGGGGACTTGCTCGACGTTTGGGACCGCCAGTTCCTTAGCAAGCAATACCAAAAAATGAAAGCAGATGAAGCTGATTTGTTTTCAGTAGTTCTCAGATTGCAAGCCCCAAGCCTGGAAACCATCATGAACTTCAACAGCAAAGACGGCCTTTTCTTTGAGCCACGAACACAAAGTGGGAGAGGACCTTGCCCGGAAACACGTGTAGTGTGGTTGCCGCGACAAAGCTTCCATGATGTCCTGATTGCAAAGCAAGCGACTGAATTGCCCTCCAGCATCGCCAGGAGCGGAGATAGGTATGGGCTCCGGACCAAAGCAGAGCATGCCCCGACCATCCATGCACAGCATCGGCCAGATGTGGCCTACCTAGATGGGGCGAGCACCAAAGCCTATCGTATAGCACCTCTGCCGTTTGGCAGCACCAAAGAGTCATTGCAAAAAGTCTTTGCTGCATGGGAATGGAACGCAAGACCCTCACACACCCAGGGGTTGACACCCGACAGGCAGGGACTGGTGTGGATTGCACATGCCACTGCTCAGCCCAATTTCTTCATCTTCACCATGGAGCATGGGGACGTGTTGATAAGTGAAATCCAGAACCACAAACCAGTGCCATCCTCCAGCCAAGGAGTTCCAGTTGCATCCGTCCGCACTTTGCGACATCTCAATGCAACCGCCGCAGCAGCCACGTCATCAGCCTCAGATGTCAAAGGGACGGTTGATCCTTTGCAAGCAAATGACCCATGGGCAGGTGCATACAAAGTGCACACCCAAAAGCAGCAGCCATCCGCCAGCCAGCTCGCCAGTATCGAGAGCAACATTGAGAAGCGAGTCCTTGCCTCCATCCAAGAACATGTCAAAGTGCCCAAATCAGATGACATGCACATGGATACCGAAACCGATCAACGAGTGACGCAACTGGAGAGGCAAGTGCACATGCTGACTGATAACTTCAGTCAATTGAATGGATCTTTGACCTCATTCCAACAGCAACAGCAGACACACAACACGCAAGTGGCGCATCAAGTCCAGGCACTTAAAAGCCAAGCAGATCAGCAGGAGCATACCATGAAATCCCTGTTGGAACAAAAAATGGAGGAGCAAATGACCAGGATCGAAGCCCTCCTTACCAATAAAAGATCCAAAACAGCAAATGAGTGACTTCCAGTCACTGGCCAGACCATGCAAGCCAAGGTATCTGATGCGGCCATTTTGGCCATCATTTTGACTCAGACCTTAATTCGTGTTGGGGAAGCCAAAAACCCCGGTCCTAACCATATGCCGGGACTAACTTTAGGTGCAATCAATCCCACTGGGATCATGCGCAAAGCGTCCAGTTTTTCTCAGTTGCCATCCGAACCCAATGTGATTTGGGGCATTTGTGAAAGCCATTTGACGCCAATTGGGGTCCTTAAGTTCAAAACAGAACTTCGTTTTGCCGACAAGCAATTGTCTCTTCACCACGGTGCGACAGCTCCATATCGATCTCAAGCAATGACCGCCGTAGGCGGAACACATGTAGGTACAGCCTTCATCACCAGCCTTCCAAGCCGCAAACTCCAGATGCACTGCTCGCCAGAGCAGTGGAATCAAGCTAGATTCACCATGAGCACATTCCTTTGCAACAACCAATGGATCCATGGAGCCGTGTTTTACGGTTTTGCACATCGAGCATATTCCAATGAAGTCAAACAAGCCACAGATGATCTCCTAGCCTTTGCCACCGAGAGGATCGCCCAGAACCTCAAAGGCCCCAGATTCATAATGGGGGATTTTAATCAAGTCGAAGGAAATCTTGAACAGCCGCTGATATGGGAGAAAATGGGATGGAGGGAAGTGCAGGTCCTTCACCAAGAGCGCACGGGAACCCCAATTGCCAAGACATGCAAACAAAGCACAACCAAAGATTATATATGGGTATCCCCAGAACTGGCCCAGCTCTTCCGATCAGCAGAAGTAGTCAACCATGTTTTTCCTGACCATGGGGCCTTAATAGCCCACTTCAACTGCATTGGCCAAGATACACATGTGTATTTGTGGCGCCAACCCAAGCCCTTGCCTTGGGATGAGTGCCACGGACCTTTGCCAGAGCAACAGTATCAGCTGCCTACAGACATAGGCCCAGATGATAGTTGCATCCAGATCGCCCAAGCACTTGAGTCCAGAATGCATGAGCACTTGCAGCAGCACAACAAGCCAGGCCTCCAGCCACAGCAAAAAGGTCGATGCCAGACCTTGAACAGTCGGAAAATTCAAAGCCATGGGCGACCCATCAAAGCCAGTCGCCATGGCGATGTTCAGCCAGAATATCAAGGCCAAAGCCTCCAACACCAGAGATGGTTCACCCAACTTCGAAGGTTTGAATCACTAGCAAGGTTATACCGAGTCATGCCATGGAACCATAGCCAGTTCACACATGCACAGCGAGAGTGGCGAGCAATTTTGAAAGCGCCAGGGTTCTCCAACTTCCGCACATGGTGGAAACAGCTTGCGAACAAACGACAAGAAGCTCCAGACCACTTGCCAGATACTCTTCCAGGTGAGATAGAACTCAATGCCATATGCTTGACACTGCATGCAGAAGTTCGACGATACGAAAGTGTGTTGCAAGCCGAACTCATCTCCAAGGCTAAAAACAACAGGATCTTGCAGCCCAACCGTATCTTCAAGGATTTTGCCAAACCTGCAGTATCACCTGTGTGCATCCTCCAGGACAGCGTCCAAGCCGTCATCAAGTCAATTGACCATGATGATTGTTCTGTCACGCTTGAAACATGTGCCCAGTTCTGGCCAGGCGAGGTAGTGACCGAAAAGGGCCCAACTACCCCAATCATCACCTGCGAAGACCAAATGTGGTTAGAATCCGTAGATGGATTGCAACCCGGACAGAGCATCCGCCAAGAGAAGTTTGTAGGCCAACTTGAAGAAATGTTTGAAAGATTCCAAGCCGAATGGCAATCACGTTGGGATAGGCACCTTCACACCCCAGTTGACCATTGGGATCCACTGCTAGATTTCTTTCGCACTGCCACAGCGCCAGGTACTCCACAGCAGTATCAACCAGTCACACGAGCCAGTTGGCTCAAAAGTTTGAAACGCAAGAAAACAAGAGCGGCCCAAGGCCCTGATGGGTGGACCCGACAAGATCTCATCAACCTGCCTTTGGATTTGACAGATGCCATCATTTCCATACTCAACAAAATAGAAGCCGGACAGATGGGATGGCCACAGCAATGGTTAGTTGGCATAGTTCACAGCTTAGAGAAGTATGAACAACCAGCAGCAGTCACGGGCTATAGACCGATAACCATCTTTAGTCTCATCTACCGCACATGGGCTTCTTTGAGATCGAGGGAACTCCTTCAACACTTGCTTCCAATGGTTTCCAGCCGCAGCTTTGGTAACCTCCCCCATAGATGCACCACTAATATGTGGTTCACCCTGCAGCAAGAAATCGAAAACAACTTGTCCAGTTCACTGCCTACCTGCGGGGCTGTACTTGACATAGTGAAGTGCTTTAACCACTTACCAAGAATCCCCATCTTAGGAGTGCTTCAACACATGGGGGTTTGTCCTCAGGTTTTGCTGGCATGGAGCAAGGCACTTTGCCAGATGGAACGCCGTTTCAGCATCCGAGGGTCCGTTAGCCCACCACTCCGAAGTACGACAGGCATGGCTGAAGGATGTAGTTTAAGTGTAGTTGGCATGGTAGCATGCAACCAGCTGCTTGACATATATGTCCAATGCAAGACACCGCAGATCCGAATGCTCTCTTATGTGGATAACATGGAGCTCGCTGGACATTCCCCCCAACAGCTGATGCAAGCAACACAGCATCTCACGGACATCCTTGAACTGATGGACCTTGCCGTAGATAGCAAAAAAACATACCTGTGGTCTACAGAAGGCCAGTTCCGAAAAGTGTTTATCCAAAATGGATACCAAGTCAAAACTGCTGCCCGCGATGTGGGAGCCCACATGCAATATACAAGACAAGCCACCAACTACACCATCACCCAGAAAATCGAAGGGTTCAAGGACAGATGGAAATCACTTGCCTTATCCCCAGCAGCATATGAACAGAAGCTAAGGGCGGTCAAAGTAGTTGCTTGGACCAGTACATTGCATGGAATTGCATCCGCCCACTTGGGTGACTCTTGGTTTGATGACCTTCGCACCGGAGCCATGCGAGCCTTGAAAGAGCACAAGCCAGGATGCTCGCCTTCAGTTCATCTCAGCCTGTTTGAACATCCCAGTGCAGACCCAGCCTTCCATGCCTTGTGGACTACGATCACCCAGTGCAGAAACTATATGAATCCGGACACCTGTAATCCTCAATTTGCCAGCCTTGCCACACAGCAGCGAAAGCGGCCAAGAGTAGGACCATGTTCGGTCGTCATGCACAGGTTGGCTCAAATCCACTGGAAATGGGATGACGGGGGTTTTTTCCGAGATGCATGGGGATCCCCGATAGACTTGTGGAACATGCCTATCCAAGCACTTGCCCAGCGGACAGCTGAAGCCTGGAGATACCATGTAGCCTGCCAAATGTCCAGTCGGCAAACCTTTGAAGGGTTGTCAACATGTTGTGCTGCTTTCACCATGGAAGCCATGACCAAACAGCCCCGTGACCGTGCCATTCTGCGATGTGCCATGAATGGAACTTTCTTCACCGCAGACCACCTGAAACACCGGGACACTCCTGGTGATACCAGATGTAAAATGTGTATGCAGCCTGATAGCCTGCTCCACCGGAACTGGGAGTGCGAAGCACTTGCACCATGCCGTAAGCATATGACAGCCGAACAAAAAAGCACACTTCAACAAATGCCAGCAGCAACGCATCTCCAGGGGTGGTTTCCGGCCCCTTCAGAACTTGCCCACTTCCGCCAACTGCTCGAAGCATTGCCCTCAGTGTGTGAAGGACATGCAGCACCGTTTGTGCCCCTTTCATGTCATGATGAGCCCTTGCACTATTTCACTGATGGCAGCTGTTTGCGGCCACATGATAAGTTCGCTAGAATCTGTGCATGGGGAGTTGCAGTAGCTAATCCAAAAGACCTGTGGAAGTTTGAGCCGATTGCCTCAGGCTGTTTGCCAGGGAGACATCAGACTGTAGTCAGATCAGAACTTGCGGCAGCCACAGCAGCAGTGTACGATGCTCGAGTTAGAAATCGCCCCTTTTGCATCTGGTCCGACAACGCCAGAGTTGTGTCCTTGCTGCATCAAATGTACGATCAACCGGATCGACAATGGAGTCCCAAGACTGCCAATCATGATGCCATCAATGCATTGGCAAGCGAGTTTCGAGAAGCAGCATCCTTGTGTAAAGGAATCTTCAAAGTTGCGAGCCATCAGAGTATTCAGCCAAGTACCAGTGCAGCAGAAAGATGGAGTTTCTATGGCAATGAAACAGCCGACAGCCTAGCAACCAGAGCGTACCAGTCACAGCCAAGACTCATGCTTTCCTGGACCGTGCTTTGTACCCAACTTGACCACATGCGGACACTCCGCGATGCAATGCACCGTATGCTCATAGACATAGGACTTATGTGTATGGCCAAACCAACCCCAGCCACACAGTCAACTTCTCCATCACCCAAACCACCTCCTGCCAGTTTGCCAATGACTTCTTGGAAATTGCCACAGCAGCTTCCCCCAGAGGCCCACCAGTATGTACTGCCTGAAACGCCAGCCATCCTGCGATGGGTGCACAGCCTTCATGATGATGCGAAGCCAGTCCAGCGATGGTCGTGGTGGCAATTGTATCTTGATGCCTGGCAGCAAATTCCACACTTTGGACCTTGGTATCACAATGGCCGAAAACAGTGGAAGCCAGGCCGGATTCAACCGTCTGAAACTTTTCTGCGACGAGCTAAATGGTTTTCCCGGTATCTGCATAAGCTATGTAAAGTTTGCCAAGTAGACCTGCCCTTGCAACTTGCTATGCCGAATGGGACCACCATTGCCTTCTGGACAGCCACCTTGCCGGTTCAGGTGGCGAATGAACGCACAGCTGCCATGGATGAATGGTTTGGAAGTTTCCTGCCGTGTGCAGGTAAGACCTCGGACCTGCGGAAGGTCACAGGATGATCGATGCGGAGCTCTTCAGCACGACCTTTTTTCACCCTCAAGGGACAGAGGGCAGTCAACACGTCTGCCAGGCCTATAGGCCGTCGTGTCGACGCTTAGCGAAAGAGTGAAAGAGTGACTGTTGAAACTTAGGGGAAAAGTCCCACACATTTGATCGTTTATATCCTATAGTATGTTCATCAAAATCTATATGTATACCATGGCTTTAAATGGAGCGTCAAACCGAGTCAAACCCATGGTTCAGAATCAAATGAGTATAGCCATGGTGTTCATCACCATGAATTGGGACATCACTCCAACTCAACAATGGCTACCCACTGGAACTGCACTTCCAAGTTGGCATCAACCATGCTGACAAAACCACTGGAATCCTGCCAATATCCTTTGGCAATCAACCATCGCAGTGGACAATAAAAAACAACAATCAAACAACAATAGAAATATGTTCATTCACATTGCTTGCATATACTGATATGGACTTAAATCCCCATGGTCTGTTGGCTTTCATATGACTAAACAACTACAGTAAGACGCACCGGGTGGGTCTGGCTGAGCTGCAGACGGCACTTGTCATGGCTGTGGCTGAGCACTGCTATATCTGTTGTCACAAGCCCTTGATGATTTTCAATGAACATTGAGTTGAACATATTTCATGAATTTTGTGTGCAAAATGACGCATCATGTAAAAACAAGATAAACAAAAAACCAGGAAGATCCTCTGCCTGTGTCCAGTTGACAGGCTGCGAGTAATCCTGGACTTGCTGCCGGGCTCAAATGGACCTCATCTATGCAATCATTCAATCTACGCACTACCTGCAAATGCAGAGCCCGAGGCAACAGTACCATGTTGGCCTGCGTGGATGTACAAGTTGACAAGTTCCAAACTCCGGCACAAAGGCATGTTTCTTTTGGATCTCACAAACAAACTTATGTAAACTCTCCGGTCATAGTTTGCACAGCAAGAAAGAAAGTAAAGGTGAATACAATATACTATGATATTCTACAAATTATACATATATGCCAATTTTGCAGCACATGGTAAAATGACGTAAAATGATGTGAAGTGATGTGAACGAATCTGGAATTCTGCAAAGTGATTTTAAGCAAAGTGCATCCATTGCCAAGCCAGTCTATGAAAAACTAGACGATTCATGGCAATAATATGCCATGAGTCATGAGTATGGAAACAAAAGAGACAAAATTGATGTAAATCCATCATCTGCCCTTCTCCCCTACTCTATATGGATCTATATGGTGGTTTCCTAGAATAGAGGTACCCCAAATCATCCAAAATTGGACCAGTTTAGTATTGAAACACATGGTGACTTGGGGTACCCCCACTTTGGGAAACCTCTATCATCTTTCCAACTGTCCCTTGAGCTCACAACTTATTTTAACCGGAAGCCCTGCTGCGAGCAGCTTCAGCAGCCTCTTCGGCTCCTCGGAGAATCGACCAAAGACACAGATGTTTTTCCAAACAAGGCATAGAGTTAAAGCCCTGCACCAGACATAGGGTTAAAGCCCACTACCAGTTATTTTCATGGTCATAAATGGGGTCATCATTCCATAAAGGGGGTTGTGACTGACTTATAACTGGTAAAGGGCCATAACTGTGGACACTCCGGTAATTTGACGTAGTCTTCTTAACATAGCCATTGAAAATGACCAATTTACCAGTCGATCATTCAAATGATTGACCTGCCAAACAGGGCCATTTTCCGATTTAGATCACCGTAGGACACGGTTTTCTTGCACATGTTCACACCCACCAGCCCCAAACTCCCGGCCCAAGAAGGGCGTTTCTGGTGGTGGACTAAATTTGACTAAATATTGGGGAGTCAGGATTCGTAGCCCTGATCATTATTCTCATTGTATCAACCATTATCATGACACTACCATTTAATTGTATAATTGACCGTTCTTGTTCCGCATACTAGTTTGATCTATTTGGTGGTAGTGCATTAAAAAGGGATTAAACATAAATCGGAATTTACCATAATATATATATATACCACAGTTTCCCATGTTTCACCTGGGGCTGCCGTCGTTTGCCATGGAATTGACCATAAACTAAAATGCAATTCACGAGATGTTGCCATGGTTTAGCAATCTTTAGCATGTGTTGCCAGAATCTTGCCACATTCTAGAGATTTCACTATACTTTAGCGTATGTCACCTCGATTAATCCTGTTGCATATAATATATGGCTTTGTTTAAAAATAGTGTACCCACACCACAATTCCACTGGATTACCATCATGTTCCTTATTAAAATCACCATTTTTTGGGTATACCCGATTTCCAGACACACCCACATGGCCACGGTCCTATGCCATTCACCTCAATGACCTCCACACCTAGCGATGCATTTTTTGCGAAGCAGTGATGGGGATTGAAATTGGGGGGTTCCATAAATGGGGGATACCCAAAAAGGATGGTTTATAATGGAAAATCCTATGAAGATGGATAATTTAGGGGTACCCCCATTTTAGGAAACCTCCATATAGCGAAATAATGATATGTAACAAGTTGGCTTGACATGGTACGATGATGATATGACCAGCAACATCAACCATAATGGAGAAAGCAAATGGGTATGTGATGGATATAGAATGGGATACATGGGGAATAGTAGATCTTAGATTGGGGGGTCTAATATGGTCTAATACCGTGTACCATGGGAAATGGTGGTGCAAGCTGCAAGAATAAGTTTGCATCAGCGATGATGGGATGTTAATAGGGACATGAGTGGGGATATCAATGGAGAGATGACCAACAATGTGATAATTGGGATACTCAGGGAGAAATATGATGAACTATACAATTTAGGGGTACCTCACGTTCAACAAACCCAATTGGGTTGCCAATTTCAGAGGTACCTACCAAATTAGTCAGTAAAATTGTTTTATTTTTTTTTGGGATTGTGAAGCAAGATTTTCTCCCATAACTACCATTCAGGTTTGTTGATCCATGGGAAGAGTTGAGTGACTTCAGTGGGATAATTATATGAAATGGGTAAATCCATCAAACATCACCAAAAGGCAACAAACCTCAGTGTATGGATATTGTCCGTCCACTTCTGTACGCACTTGTAAACCAGGACTATCATCTGTTATAAATCCACTTGTAACTGCTGGGCTGTCATCATGGTATTGGCTGATGGGTGCTCTAGTGCATACCCCGTCTCAATCTGTCGGAGACCCCCTACTAGCCAAATCATGCCAAACCAATGCACCAAAAGGAAGCTGAGACTTGGCATTTGCGCCACCTCTGACAAGAAATGAAGGGAACATTTTAGCGATAATTGAATCCATACTCCTTACAGAATTAAGATAAACCAAAAAGGGTTGGGGGACGACTGCGAGGGGAAACAGTGCGGGGTCAACGTTAAGTTTGAAAATGGGTGCAGAACAGAAACATTCCATTCAAACATCAGCTAACTAAAAGTCCCGAAACATCGCAAATCTTCGGTACCCAGCACAAAAAGACTATTCAAATAAAACAATCATACAACCTAATAGCGAAAGTTCAAGGAACAAACCACTATTGTAAACCCAGAACGCCTTTGGCAACAAGAAGCGCCCCAAAAAATTGTCGTCAAAGCCAGAGCCAGGAGGGCCCGGACACCCAGGTCTTCCAGCCTATTGTCAAAGATCCAGCTGCAGAAGATTCCAACCAATTGTTGCCTTGGGCCGTTGATACAGTCGTCACTGCTGTGGGAGTCTTCGGTTGAATTTGCGAGAAGTCAATGGACATTTTGAAGTACCACTCCGTACCAAGCCTTCAATTCTCCAATGTGATACTCAAGTGACCCTTTCTTTAGTGTGTCCAAGACTCATGTGTTGCCCAAGTCATCAAAGCACATGTTCAGTATGTGAACCTAAGGAACACCCTCAAAGTAGATGGTTTAATAAGCTTCTTGCTAAACATATCCGATATATAGAATCAATTTTGACTCTAAAAAGGTACCATGTCTAGTAAGGGTTCACTATTGAGGATACCCTTATTTGAGATGATTTATCGCCATCAAATGGTTGGTTCATGGATTGTTGATGGCAGGTTTATCACATTACCCCAATAACATGATAGATACCCTCTGCTAAATGACATAAGTATGAAAAATCACCTCCTTTTGTAGGTAAATGAATGTTTAATGGTGTTTTTCAATATCATTATATCATGTCATATCACTTATCAACTATCTCCCAACTATATCCCAATTATGCATCCATGTTTCATGGTTGAATCCCCCTTTTATCTCGACTGGTCCTATACCCAGCAGTCAAGTGACTGAAATCAAAGCCAGCCATGACATGGTCAGCAAAGTTGTGTACCAGCGGCCCCTGAAGCTGCGATGGCTGCAGGGCGAACGTTTGCAGTGTTCAAAATCCCTGTTGGTTGATGAATGATTATAAGGGGTGGTACTATCCAATGTATTGATATTATGATATATACAAATATATATATATATATATATGTATGTATAATAATATAATATATTATGTATTGGGATTATCATCAATTGTGGCAATCCCTAACAAGTGATTGCACGGCATGAATCTTTGGGGTGCAGGTTGTCTCAGGTTGACACAAGTTCTGGAAGATTCATGATGCGTTACCCTCTGCTAGTGAAACACGGCAATGGAAAATCCCCTATATTTACTATTTACAGATGATGTTCATTAATTTTCCCCTTAAAACCTCCATTCAGTGCGGGGACTTGCCAACCAGCCACGTTTGATTTTCCACCGGAGTTTAGACCTACGTCCATCTCCCAAGTGGGTACCTGAATGACTTCGCCAATGAACAAGTTGAACTTGATGTCCAATCCTCATGGCGGCGCTGCCCTAGTGCTGGGGCCAGCATGTGGGATGTCAGCTCATCCCTGCTTTTACACACCTCCAAGGTTCATAACAATTATTATACTTGTATATACTGAGATCCAGATGATTTGGCTTCTATAAGAAAATATCATAAAATATCAGGATGTCGTCAAGTGGATTCACACCACCAAATCCCTTGAAATGAGATTCCATCTCCTAAAAATCAAATACCCCTCTTAGAAGCCTAGATTTCGTATTGGATCTATTGGATCTGATTCTGATCATTTTGGGGAATCCTATAGCTATACATATATATATATATATATAATATATATATTTACTATCAGGGGACTGGGATGAATATCTTGAAACATATTTCAGAGAGGTTTTATACGGTGAGAGCAGCACTTCAACCAGTTCAACCCCCTGCTGACCAAGCTACGACCACCAGTCTCAGTGACAACCTTTGTTGCCAGCGCCCGGAACTGGAGATCGTTCCATATCGGTGTGTCTGGAAATGATATACCAGTACAACTATGACCATGAGATGGCCATCTACTAGGAAAATGATACTGAATAAACATAAATAAACCAACTTTTGGGGTACCATATTTTCAAACAAAGCCACATGGCCTAGTTTTGCTGTCAGCTCGTGGCTCTCTCATGCTCAATCAATGATTTTGAACGTTGATGGCAAACCTCAACATCCAGCATATCCAACATGGCGGCTTCAACACTCTTGAAGGACAAACATCTAACCTTCGGTACTCAAACATGGCAATGGAAAATCCACCATTAATTAGTCCGATGCTTTTCCCGCCAAAATCTCCATTGAGTGTGAAGATTTCCCACGTTTGATTTTCCACCGGAGGGTACCAGCGCATTTTGATGATTGCAGACATCGAATGGGCGCCTTGAACTTGACAGATCCACTCAAAGGCCCCTCGGCAAAGCGAACCTGCCGATGCCAGCTACACTGTCAAATGTGTTGACGCCTTGCACCTTTACATCTTGCCCTTCTCGGTAGTTGCAACCGTTTGGAAAAGGTATTTTGCAGATTCTGTAGTCATAAGTTTTGAGGTTCCGAATGCTTTAAGCCCGTATTGCGTCAGTTTCGCTTTCTTCCGATTCCAGGTATCATTTGAAATGGCAGTGGTAGACACATCACTGTCTCCACTCCCCCAACCCATCATATGACCCCGGCATAGGATCAGAAGAGTATGAATCCCTCGGCCCCACAACCATCATTTCTTGGCTGTCTGCAGATTTTGCAGTTCAATACCCTATGCAATACGTGTTGCATTAATTCAGATAGTTTTCCCTTACCCCTGTTTAATTTCCTCTTTCTTCAATCCCAACATCCAACTCACAATTTGTTGCTAAATTGAACTGTTTTTGTGTGTTGACAAATTTTCCATTTGCCAAGAAACCAAACGTGATGGCCTGGGGACCCAAAACATGAAAACAAATACATGACCAGCTTTCTACCCATTAATTTCGCCTATGAAATATCCCAATTTCAAGCCGGCCAAAATCTACAACCCCCCTACCATCGAGTCCCTGGAAGGCCTCGTATCTCGACTTCTGTTCTCGCATGGTGAGGCCTTCTAAATCGCCCAGGTTGGGAAAGACCTTAGTTTGGGTGGAGATCTCATGAGATCCGCAGCAACATAACTTGGAATTGCGGTAACGTCTACGGGGAGAAAGGTTCACCCAAAAAAAACCCAAAGGTGACAATACTTGGAATTCAAGCACCCAGTTAAGTTGAGACAAGCAAAAGGAATTGAAGGTGTTCAGTATTCACCACAATTTTCTTGTGGAACATATTAGCATCAAAATGAATTGATCCGCTCCCAACGAATAACAATGGCTCCATTTGTAGACCCATGGGTCAGGAAATCCACAGGGAAATGAACGTGTGAAACTGGAAACTTTCAAATGGATTGGTCGAGGTGGGAAAATCTTAACCAGAAACCTGTGCTTTGCTCCACAATTGATTTCGAGGTCCTGCCAAATTTTCCCGTAATCATCCATAACCAATCCATAAGGGCTATAGCAACAGTGGGGTGCGGAGGGGATATGGCATGACAAAAGTGGGCTCCAAGATGTTCCAAACAATCCACACGTTGCTGGAGTCGTGATTGCTCGCAAAGCCTCTGTCTTGGGGATTTATTTTAACCCACTAATTTGGAGCCTAATCCACTAATTTATAGTACAAAGCTCCATTTAATTAGGGGATTTCGAAGCCAGCCACGTTTGATTACCAAAGGGCATCAAGAACCCTCAAGTGCAAACAGACTTTGCTCATGGCAAATCTGAAACCGCGAGGAACCCAAAAGCAACCCAGGTAGATTGATTGATACAGAGTCCCTCCTGAAAGCGATGGGGGGGTACCTTTTATCCAGCCTAGATTGAAACATCTAAATCCCATTTTGGAGCTGGGATGTTCCACTTCAAAGATCAGGTCGCAACCCGACTTTCTCACCCATGTTTCTTATAATTCAAGGAAATCACCTATGAGCCTATGGACGGACTTTCCGTCTGCCTATGGTTGGAGGGTAAGACTCCGCCAAAAAGAACGAATTTGTGTTGATTTTATCCCAACTTCAGCCACTTAAATCCACATGTATCTTGCTTTATGCTACAGTCAATCAAGATCTATAGAATCAAAAATTCCCACCAAATTTGTAGATCTATTTCCCCATAGAATACTGAAGGGTCGATCCCCCAAAACCGAAACGTGCTCGTTGGCTGCCAACTCAGGCCGGCTCTAGTAGTCGCAATTCCGGAAGACCGCCGGCCTGGATCCGGGTGTACCCCGGCAGAATGATGAACAATTGGTTAAAAGATGTTAAAAGAATGGTATATAAATCTGTGTTTTCGGTGTATGGATGGTTTATCATGGAAAATCCTATTGAAATGGATGATTTCGGGGTACCCCCACTTTAGGAAACCCCAATATGCATGTTGTTAATAATGGTAACCGTAATTGGATTGAAAGAATATTTGCAGGAAACCCTCCTGTTTTCATGGCAACTATAGGGCTTTCCCTTTTCATCCATTTCCGGGAAAACGAGGCTTCTCAGACTCGCCTCTGACATGGGGCTCAACTAGCTGCTAAGACATCAAAGGCATGCCAGACTTTGGAAAGGAAAATTGGTCGTGTTCCAATGTCTCAAACACATTGTATTTCTGTCCTTTTGAGCCATACCCAAATGATTTAGGATGTTTTTGGTGCAGTTTCCAAGGAGTCCTGAAAACTTAAACATACCCAGAATAAAGACTTTGCCCAATGATGCTAAGAACTGCTCGAAATGGTTCTACCGGCCATGGTGGCATCGTTGGATGGTGGTGTCCGAGATGTTGATGTGTGAATCTACCCACCAGGTCATCCTCATGTCACCATCATCAGCATCTACCCTCCAGCCGTCTAACACACATTCATCCGCAAACATGTTTTCCTATTGAAAACATGAAATATAGGATGTCTACTGCCAGGTTACCCAAAGATACCTTCCGGTAATGAAACATGGCAATGCCAAATTTACACATTTCCCGTTGATGTTCCCATTAAGACCTCCATTGATATCCATTGATAAAGTATTTCAAGCCAGGATTTCCCGGCGCCAGCCACGTTTGATGACCACCGGGTCAGCTCCGATCCTGCCTCAAACTGGGGGGACACGAGTGGCCTCACCAGGCAATCCTTGAACTTGGTCTTGATACCTGCGCGGCTGAGCCAAGGTGACACCCGACCCCCAAAATGTATCTGAAACCACATCCCAACTGGCAAAGATCACAACTTTCCAGGCATTCACTGCCAAGGTGTGCAGCGCGGTCCCAAACAAATTCGCCAGTTTGCCAATACCCTTTGGAATTGTTGTTCCAAGTCAATCTGCAGACACCAGTTTTCAAGCTGAAGCCTACATCAAAATTCTACCTCCGAGATTGGCACACCGGCCAAGTTCGCGTATGTTACCTAGACCCTTAGTTTGAAATTGGCATCAACTCCCAAACAGGAAGGGGATTAGGAAGTCTACACAAACCCCACTCTTAAGTTGGTTTATACACCCCAATAACTTTAGGTCCCTCTACCATGATCATTAACCTAGTTTTGCCTTAACAAACTTTGAGGCACCAACTTGTAGGTATGTATGTCTTATATATATATATACATGTTCAGTTGTAGTTATATATATATATACATATAGTTATATATATATATACAATTGTATATACCAACATCCCTTGTAGGTTTTCATGACTACTCGCGCTTCCACAATAATCTTGAGGCGATGGCCATCAATCCGCCACTCAATCCTGCAAGCAGAAACTCCGTCGATGTCCTGACGGCCACATGTGCTGCAACGGAAGAGGATGGCAAACCATGGCGCATCACCATCAACTCGGCTGGTTTGCAGGCTGGTTTTAGCGTTGTTGGTGCATATTTCTGGTATTTATGCGTGTTACAATATATAACTGAATGGTGTAATCTTTTTGGACCAACATCCCCAACAAATGTTTCTTTCCACCTCCCCAGACTGCCATAACTTCCTGCCTTTGTCTTAACGGAGAGACTTTCCTGGCTGGACGTTTCTGACAGCTAAGAATTGGGATATAGAATGAGAATATGATGGCCTACTTAATTCACCTACTAAAACTTGGGATCTAAATTTCAAAGTGGGAATATGATAGCTTATCATGTTTTTTGCTAGCCTTTAAGGCCAATTAACCATGGTGAGGTTGTCACTGGAACCCCCAGAAGTACTGTGAAACTCACAACTTGAAAACACTGCGTGGACGTGTCCAAGTATGGGGACAATTGCTACTGATCAATTCACGGTCTATTTCAGCAGAAGAATCGAAAGGTTGAGGTGTACAATCAACTCTTGGACACCCATTTTGTGACATGGTTTGTTACGTGTATATATAACTTGCTGCATGCATAATCGTGAATTATACCGAATTATGCTGCGATTCCTACAGTAGAGTCTGTATGCAGTCTGTTGTATCCTCATGTTTGTGAGTTCCTGAAGCCATCATGTTCCCAGTTGATATTTCCACCATTGTCAATTGAGCAGTCTTCAAAATCTATCTCTTATTCCATTATACTGGTTGGTTCAGAACGGGATTCCCCTTACTCTTGGATTATTGTAATTCCCATAAAATATTGGGTAGTATCATCAACTCTCATCAACCAACCATCATTCATCAACTATATCCCCACTATATCCCCATATGATTGATGCTGAAAACCCTATAAATGGTGGTTAAATCCCCATGAAGATCATCAACCAGGCCAGGCCAACCGGCAGCGGCAATGCTAGGCCAGGCGGAGGGCACAGTCGCTCAGACGTTAAGGATCTCAGGGGGCCACCTGGCGACTGCTGGCTGGTGGATTCAACAAAATAACAAAGGGGGAAAAGGTAGATGGGTAGTAACTTATCCTGGGTTTACATATGATTTACAATCATTAATAATGATTAATAATGATTATATAATGATGAATAATGATTATATAAGGATTATATAATGATTATATAAGGATTATATAATGATTATATAATGATTAATAAGGATGAATAATGATTAATAGTGGCTACTGGTGGCTAATAATGGTCAGTAATGGTGTTTAATGGTGTTCAATGATGATTCAGGGTAACTTACCCTGGGGTAAAGATGTGGAAAACCCAGGATTTCTGGAAAATGGTCTACAAATGGTTGGCTTTTCCGCATCTATGTAAACATTTACAGGAGGGTAACCAACAACATACTGGATAATATGGAGAAACAGCTATCCCGGTTTCTGGCAGCGACAGAGCCCAGCGCGGCTGCCAGCCAGGTCGAACGCAATTGTAAAAAATATATAAATATTGAAAATCACCTTAATTTCAAAATTCTTGCCTTGGACATCATGACGTCGTTGTAAAATCTTAGAGACAGATGTGTTGTGGGTTATACATATTCTGTATCGGTCCTTCAATACTAAGTTAAGAATCCGATAAGAATCTGAGGGGGGCTCACCTTGTTTATCTCCAAAATCCTCGCTAATTGAAATTAAGAATTTGAGGGACCCTAGGCTTGGAGCTTTCGGATTCTTAAACAACTCTGACACGGATAGAAATGGAGATAGAGTGGGAGGATAGATGGGTTAAGCGCAAGAAATCAAAGTCTGATAATGGTTTTGCAAAGCAAAATTAAATATGGAGAATATATGAGAATATGTGAAATATAGCCAGCAACAATGGGGTAAGATGAATCATGATAAGAATATTGATGGGAATAGCCCTTTCGATTCCATTTATGGCAATTTTATAAGGAAACATTGATAAAGCAGTAGATTGAATTGTGTAGCCTGTTTTCAAACAAACTCAGTGGGATCATGGGATTGGGATGATAACAAGTATTGGGGACATTAAACTTGTCATAAGAACTTTGCGGCATGTATTTCTATACTTTGGGCATATATGTATATATATATATTATATATATGTATAATTATATATATATCATTATATATACATGAATCCAGGATGATCATCACTGATAATCACATTGTCAGTAGTCGTAGAATTCTTGGATCATGAATCATTGGAAAGAACGGGGACATTTCTTTCAACCAATTCTTGGTATCGGCCCAAAGTCCGCCATCCCTGGGGTGGGGGAGAACCAATGTAGATACACCCATTTGTATAGAAATATGTTGCGGCATATATGCACACTTGTATATAAACACACCTGTATCAGCACCGAAACATCTAATACACAATGCAGACTCAGATTCAAATACAAAGCCGAACAACCGGATCCAATGTACATGACAACTACACACGTAAATATCTGGGCATGCTACTACCGTTTGCAACTATATCAGAATTGAGCCATCACTATTCACTATCTATAGTTAAGCAATTATAATCCACAAATTATCTACGATTCATCTAATTATTACCATTCACAAATTATCATCTAATTATTATCATCCACAAATTATCAAGCTATATAATATATCTATGATTCATCTAACTTCATTATTTCCGATGTTTTCCCCTTTGAAAAAATGCCAGCATATTTTTCGGTGACCGCTCGCCTTCCGGAACTTGTGGTAGGTTCCCAGCCGGAACCTGGTTGCGGAGATGTTCACCATGTTTCGGGGTACGTACAACTTTCGTTCAAGGAAGAATCAGGGAATATGGCAAACTATGGCGAAATCAATAAGAAGACCACAATCAGAAAGCAGAAATAAGATGAAGTAAGATGAAACAAGGTGAAATAAAATGAACTAAGATAACATATGATAAGCTAACATAAACTAAGATCAACTAAGGAATATGTTTTTTTTTCCCTAGATGCACCGTCATTTGCTGTGATGTTGTTGTGAGGTCGCTATGAATGGACCAGAGAGTCAATTCTCGTTGAAACCAAATTAACTGTGGGCACTGAGAAAAAGAACAACTCTCAACATATTATCTGATATGTGATGTTGATACTGAATATGGAAAACATGGAACATGGAATTGCTGATATGGAGTATGAAAAAGGCCTTTACACCCATGATATGGAATTTGGATGCCCACTATGTCATTATGATGCCATTCGAAAAGCAAAGGAAGCCATCTTTCAAAATCACTGTTTCATGTCAGTTTTTCACAACGGCACCCCCTGGTACGCAAAAGTGGCGGACCTGAACATTTATCATGTCATGGTTGATTGAAGTCTAAACAAATCGGGCTTCATTCAGATCCTTGGGACCTCAGAGCACTACCTCGAGAAGTTTATATGTGTCCCTCATTCCATGATGAAAACTTTCATTGTGTAGGCATTCCAAAGATTGATTCCTCGGTGATTGCAGTCACCAGTTGGCAGCATCTTGAGGTACCAACCGTTTTGCTGCGAATGCCCCTCACGAGTGGCACAGGATCAACAAAGAGCCGCTGTGAAATTGGGCCGTGCGATGCCAAACTCAATCCCCTTTAGACACCAAAAATGGATTTGTCAAATTTTGAGTAGGTCACCATCCTACTTTTGGTGCCCCCCAATTTTCACCCAACAACAATCAATGAAGTTCAGCTCCGCAGCAAATGAGTGCTGAAAGATACATTCCAACCTGACAAACATATCCAGGCCTTCTCATGGTAGGGACTGTTTCCTGCCAAACAGGAGGAACGTCCCACAATCCAGACAGGATTAAAACATGTAAATCTCTACTAGCTTGGGGTTGATGATTCTGGCCGAATTGCGCACTTTGTCAATCCATTTTGGGGTGGTTGGGCTTACACATCGCCATCTACAGTGAGGTCAGTGCAATGTTGTTGTCATGGACCTCTATGATGCGGTGATTTGTATATATTATATATATTATATATATCAATATATATATATATTAATATATATATATATATATTAATATATATATATATATTAATATATATATATATTAATATATATTATATATATTATATTATATATATACATAGCTAGCCAGAGATATTCCACAGAAGTACCAAGACAAGGCCGAAAACAAGTTCTCAATTGTACTATTCTGCTTGTTAAGTCTACCTCGGCAGTTCATTCCCCATCTGTTCTTGCAACTCAATCTGTTTCTTGGAAACAATATATGTAACTCATATCACAAACCTGGAACAAGCCACTCTTGAGGTGGTTCCCCATTCCCAACCCATCATGGTGAGGTTGTTGAAACCGATGGAAACCGCCCAAGATCTGCTTGCAACTGCGGCCTCTGGCTCCTCTGAAGCCTCTCAAGGCGATGGCAGTAGTCTAGGCTGACATTGGACAATCCTCTTGTGGACACTGCCAAAACAAACTCTCAGAATGACACAAACATAGTAACATGGAATGAACAACGTACTTACATATCATATACCAATATCAACATATATATATATATATATACTGTATATGTACATATATATATATATATAGTTACACAATCATTATATGGTTTTCCTCATCAATCCATCATTTAGGCACGCCCACTCTTCTCGGATACAGCCAAACACCTAGAGATCCCATCAGCTGTCGCTTTGTGAGGCCCACCGGGCCTTGCTTTCACAGCCAGCCATTTGCTGCATCTGCTTCGTTTCACTGAGCATGTCAGCCAGATCCTGTTGTGGATGAAATATCACATCGGCTGCGGATGAAATTTTCTGGGGATGGGAACAACCACTGCACCGAGCTTCGTGTTAAAGCACCCCCAACTTGGTTGCTAAATGATGCTTTGCGATGCCCTCTGCCCCCTCTTGTTCCAGGCTTCGATGATGGCTGGAAGTCGTAAACACAAAATGTAATCATTCAACAATTCAGTGAAAATATGTGAAAATCAACCTTGAACAATGGAAATTCATGGAGAATCGCAAACGTCTTGCCATCGGAACAGTAGACTTTCCATGAAACTCCGTTGCAATGTCAACGTGACTTCTGCCGATGCCTTGGAAATTTGACCTCTGGACCGTTCCAATTTCTGGACCTCAGACTGCAAGGGATATGGGGATGGGTCACTACCAATGAGACCGTCTTTGAAGGAATATCCATTTGCTACATGGGGATGGGAAAGTACCAAGCGGTTTGATCCATGACATGGGTGCATGCATCAATAGGATCCTAGGCAACCAAATTACAATGTCACAAGGAAAACACTGACTGGGGCTAGAGGATCAACAGTTTCCAAGTTCAATGCTGGGCAAGCATCCTCTCAAAATTTACCAATCAAGTCTTGGAGCTGCAAATCATTTTGCCAGTGTGCCACAGATTCTCAAATAACATATGAAAACAATTGGACTGATGCTTCTCAACTCCTGACCAGGCTCACAAACTCAACCACTCAACCGGGCAAATCAAAACATCAAAACCCAAGCTAAACAGGGTGACTTCTTGGTGGCGTTTCAAGATGAGAACAAGAACTTGAAAAAGAAAAACATGGAAAAACCCTTTGAGCATCTGACTCGGCTGCTGATACCTCACCAGCTGCGCAAACGGGTGCCCGGTGATGCTGGTTGCTTTTCAATAAACAGGGTTGGTTGGAAGGAAAACATGACGGACACAACAGCTTTTCATTAATTGTAGGGCTTTCCTGTAGATGTTCCCTTGGTCCAATTCTGGGATTCGTGTCTTGAACCTGAGACTGAATGTGGTGAAGAAACTGTTGATTACTGACTTGCTGCACGCTGATTAGTCAAGGCTCCAATTGAATACCCTTCAACAATGGTCTGATAATCAAGTGGGAACACTAATTACACAATAGCGGATTGATAGCACATAACTTAAGCAACATCTGGCATCCCTGAATCCTACAAATACCATTGTGGCTTCAGCCATGTGGCATTCTGCAGCAGAGTTTTGGTGGTATTTGCCAGGATGGGTGGGAACACGTGGGAGGGAAGGACAATGTGCTAATGATGTGTATAATAGTAGCTAAAGTTTGTTGTTTCTCAAAATGGAACCTGTCAACCAATGATCTGCCCTATCTATGCCCTTGGTTCTGGTTGTCAATTTGGTTGGCACAATCATGTTCACACGCACAACTTCTCCCCCTGCTAAACTGGCCCCTCTGCTGCTTATTGGCAAACTGCTTTTGCCGTGCCTGGTGCCATCAACCAATCCTACCAGATCTACGTCTGTTCCTGGAGTGCTATCGTGACATATTCGGTGTCAACCCACCAACACATGCACCACGCAGTCAACTTCCGCTCTTCAGCGGCGCCTGCAACTAGGGACTCCAGTTGCGGGGCCTGTGCCAGGAATTTTTGGGATCACTGGGATCATTGGTTGTGACCACCCCAACCATCGAATTGAATCTTCACCACAAGCATCGAACCACAATGAAGCACATTTACAAGCATGTCCGGAGGCCGATCGGCTGCTTCTAAAGTGCCATGTACCTACTCGGTTGTGCCAGTTCAAGCGGGTTTGGAACCCTTAATTAAGCGGGTTTGGACCCAGTTGAAATTGTGTTTTTGAACAACAATAAGTTGTCTGAAAGTAGGGAAGCCCAATTATCTCATGTTTGATCATCATGTTCGCCCTTAAAACTGCAACTTTGGAGTATACGGGTATGCCTGCATGTTTGGATGAACCCATAGTTATATAGTTGGACATACTGTAGGTATACCCTATAATTAATTAGTATATATTAGTATCATTGTCATAGTTCGTCATTCTATACTTGGTCATGTCATTATATACCCATGATATATAATTGTTAGTTGTAATCGCAATTTAGATTATCCCATGATATCCCGCTAAGGTCCCAGTATACATCCCATGATTCCTCCAACAAGTTCAACTGGAAACCACGCAGACGGACCGAGTTTTTTCCCGTCGCAACGCTTTGGCATTCTTCCTTCGCAGTTCATTGGCTTCCTTAGGATCCCAGGGCTGAAACAAAAGAGGTGGCTATGGGACCTCCAGGGCACCAGTTTCAATAGGAAAATGGTAACTTTAACATCAAACATGAAGAAAAAATGGCATTTCACCAGCTGAGTTGGTGCAAAGAGCTAGGTGAATTCTATGGTTTGTGGTCGATATAATGAGCACAAACCAACAGACATCACCGGGCGACACCACCTTGCAGCCAACCAATGGGCATGTGAACCTTCACACAAACAGCTTCTCTGCTACTGTTGTGTGACAGCATCCATATAATAGTCTTGTGCCACCTTGTGCCAAACACAGATACATCCAAATGCATGACACACTGGCAACCCTGGCCTTAAGCTGCCATACCTGACCCTAATTTGTCAAGACGAAACAAGACCTTGAAAAAACAAATCTGGAAAGCGGCCGTAATGATGTTGCTCCCGTCCAGGTCAACCTGAAGGAACAAATGAGAGGAACCCTGCCACATGCACCCATCCAAGGTGACCCATCAGTGGCAATGTGTTGACATGGTTCTAAAATCCCTGAAATGTCCTGAACAGGGTACCCCCCATCATTCCGTTTAGTTGTTGGTGAGGGATCCTGAATTTGTTTGGATCGGTTTCGCATTTGTTGGGACAAGTAAAAAACGATAAAATCAGGTAGTTGACCAGCAACGACCCATGTTCACGATTTCTCAACTTCTGTATTGGGGAGAATACCACACTTGCCATTGGGGGACAGATGGGAAGCGGACACTGATTCGACCCAAGGGGCATCCATTGCGCATGTCTTTTGATCTTGTCATGTGCAACGCTTAACAAGCTTTGCCCCTTTCATGGCCAGTCTTAGGCAATTGCCCTACAACCAAGGTGAAACTGAAGATTGAAGCCGAATATTACAGTCTCCCATAAGTTAACATTAACGAAGGTTCGCCCAGTAGCAACTGAAACCGTTCATGTTGACCGTCCTTTGACACGCCTGGCGAATGAGATGTATGGCTGGATGAGGTGAGCGATGCAGCTCATTGTCTGGAAGGAGAGTGAAATCCTGCGGATTTCAGGTGGAAAATCTGATGAGTCTGGCGGGCTATCATTTCTGCGGACCAGGTGGGGCCGCCAAGATATATTGCTAAGTTGGATTCTACAACTATAACTATAGTCAAAGAGGTTTAAAAGGCAACGTATAGCTGGAGGTGCCATGTTGTAATTGATGGATTCCAAACATTCTCTCATGGAAGAAACTTGATGCAGTCATTTAGGATTTCCCCCCCTCAGAAAGTAAACAAACATGCCAGTAGATTCACCAAATGGTCGATTTCCGGCTGGGAAAACTGAAAACTCAAAACGCCTTTAGCAAACCCAGGATGTTCTCCTTTGACAAAAAATGACGAGCCATTGTCTATGGGCTAAACGGCTAAGCGGCTAAACCTCTGATTTTGAATGCAGCTCAATTTCCGTGAATCAGCAAAAAATCTCCAGGAAGCCATACACAGACTTCCATCCTTTAATTCCCTCTTTCCTTCAGCTGAAGGAGAAACCGCTCTCAATCTGCGCTGCGTCCTCCTCCGGAAGCAGTGCATCCAAGTCCCACGAGCAGGGACCGCTGCCCGTCAGCAGCTGTGCGCAGACTTGACGAGGCCCTACCTGGCGTGAGGAGATGACTATGACCACTTTGGGAAGAACTGCATGACAAAGACAGGGTATCATCACCAATACACATGGATACAAATAGTATCATACAACTTATAACCTTGTGAAACATATAATATATGTATCATATATTTGAGTATATTATATGTAAATCAGATTATAAATCATTGATTCAAGTCAAACACAAATGGGGGGTATGACCAATCCACGTGGATACACACGGCATATCATGGTATATCATGGTATCATATAACATAAATCACGCAGGGATTTCAAATCACCCTGCAAATTCGTGTGCTACTGCAGACATTAACTACCTGATGTTGGGGTCCTGATATATAGTCTGGAAACCTAACTCTTTGGGTCGTCTCAACTACTTATCTACCACCGTGCTGGGTGGCGTTTGAGCCACCGCCACCCAGACAAAAACATTGGCAAATTCTAACAAAGCGCATTTTTGGTACTATCCCCACTCCATCCGCCCTGACCTAAACAGAGAGGCCACACCATGCCACAACCATCCGAATAGAGCACCTCGATCTCTTCTGGAGCAGGATCAAACATCACAGCAGGTTCACCTGCAGCTGGCAACTTCTTGATATGTGACATTTCAATGTCCTGAAATGTGCTGTGTATTGTAGCTGTCAATCTATATTTCAATTGTGAATCAATTGATTTCCCATCTATGATAGTCGAATCCACTGTAATATGCTTTAAAGGGATATTCCAATTCACTGAATCATATCTTTAAGTATAGTGAAATGTAGCATGAGGCCATCCCCCATTGAGCATGTATTGAACATTGAACCATGACTACTCCGCTGTGGCCAATTGGATCGGCGCCTAAAAGTGGATGATAGTTCGAATTTCACGTCCCAAAAAGGATCATCGCGACTTGTGGTTCTATTGGCACCTCATCTTGGGATGCCAACCTCAATCCAATGTCATATATGATCTCTCTTTACTTCTCTGTTGCGCCAGTCTCCCGACTTTTACAAACCCCACCCATATCCATCCCAGGATTCCCACCAGGAAAGCCAGGATCGCTGAAGACACGCTTCTGCATAAGGTCAATACGTATGACACCTGGCCGTCATGGCCCCGACGTCGTATGTGGGTCTCACATCTTATTTTGTAGTGTCAGCATCTTTTAGCTGCCACATTTTTTTTTTCTAGGTATTTCCACTCACCAATTCTCGGAATGTTGGCAATCGCCCAACCTGCTGGGGTCTAGAGATGTCTGGAGTCCATGCAAAAGGGTTCATGAAGATCAGATCTGAATTAGTAAAACTGAAGCAGTCATTAAACTAGAATTGTGATGGAGACTTTTCACCAACGGAAAATGGAATGGAACCTACTGGTATCGGTATCAATACTGTACTAAAGGACCCAGGTATGGAATTGTGATGAGTGATACAAACAAAGGCCATACGGTGACGTCCAAGCTAGCCCATAAAACTCAGAATATGCTTGATCTAGTTGAAATTGCCAAAGCATTCAGGCATGTAATTAACCAACAAGCATGCTGTGTATCACCCACAAGAAATATTGGGCGCATTTGTGGGTGCAATTTCAGATGATTGAGACAAGTGGCTGCCATTGCCCCTTTTGGGCAAAAGCCAGCGGGCAAATTGAGGATGAAAGGCCACCAAGCGACACCTGAGCTGGAACTTCATGCAGTCCCGAAAATTCACTTCGAAATTCTGATGTCCGATGTCACTTATCCCAAAAAATCGTATTTGAGACAGCGTGTTCAAGGTGTTTCAGTGTTTGTCTCATTTAACTTGCGGGCATCATTGAATGACTAACCATCAACAGTGTAAAACTGTCAACAAGTTTGATCCAAACCCTTATCTCCAAGAGTAAATTCATTTTCAATCAATGCCAAATTCAGGTGAAACTACGCTCACTCGATTGATTCAAGGAAAAATTGAAAGGAAGCCATGTGTTTGACCTGCTAATACTGTAGGCTGTTCCGGGGAATTTTCCCATGTCCATGCTTAAACCATCAACTAATCCAATGTTCACTGGTTAAAAAAACGTCCATCAAAATCCATAGATATCCTTGAAGATCCACAAATATCCATAAATCTCCCAGCTTTTAGTGGAAAAAATCAGTTCAATCGCATTTTTTCTGCTTCAACCCATCAACTGCCAGGCTTTTTGGACGCCACGACACCCAGCCGTTGGAACCGCCGGAACCGCCACCGCGCGGTGGGTCCGTCTCAAGCGTCGGCCATGCCGTGTCCCCACGGGAGGGCGGCCGCGGTCCCAGGCCTCGATCCATAGATTTTATAGGGATTTATAGGGGATATGGAGGTTATAACCATGTATAGCGAATGGGTGAAGCCAACTTATTTGTGGGGATTTAGAGACTTATAGTTTTTTTTGTTGATGCAGGTTGTACTTATAGTTCATGGGTTCATAATAAGCCAACTTTTGAAATTCAAAAAAAAATATATTTAGGTATCAACAATAAACATGTGGAACATCTGGAAATATATGGGGACATAGAATAAACATTGACTACCGTTTACCAAACTTGACTATCTTTTAGCAAAAACAATCCGGAAACATATAAAACATACAATCTTAACAATTAACCTTTGAACAGGTAGAACATTCATGGATATTTGGTTTATACATATATTTTTTATTCTATAGGGCCCAGGGTCAAAGGATGGTATATGATACATGGTTTGCGGTTTATTGTCATCCGTCCCATGCGATAGGAATCAGTTTATACAGATCCCTATCAATTTATGGATTGATGACCATCCCCCAATATAACTATTAGATATTATTAGATATTATTGGGATTAAATTATGGGATCCTTCTAAATACATCTATGCAAATGTAACCTTATTTCTATTTTCTTGAGGGGTATTAGATATCATATGTTTGTGTGGATATACCGTGTATATACTTGAATGTTTGAATGTCTGTATAGACTGTATAGATAAAAACATACTGTGTATATGTTTGAATCTATACAAACGCTATTTGCAGATTACACATCATGAGCAGAAATATCAAAAATACATATTTCGTACATATTCCCATCATTGGCTCAGTGAAGCGGCCTGATCTTCAACTATTTTCCGTCAATCCTTGAGTAGATTCATACCAGCGCGATTCTATCCATATCTGGCAGTTCATGTTGCTCATTCCTAACCATGGATGTGTCAACTTATCTTGCCGCGTATCCGCCCAGGGACTCTGACATAGGCATCGAAAACATCGAAGTCATCCCACGTCTCCTTGGCGGTGCTGGGTTTGATAACAAAGCGGCCTTTTCACTGGCCAAAGATTGGCCAAAGATCATTTTGTTGTGTCAAGCAAGATCAAGCACCTACAATCCAACATCATAAAACATCATAAAACTATGTCACATGCAAAAAAGTGCAACATACGGTTCGCGTATCTTTCCGGAAGAAAAGAAACACAGAAAATGGGAAACAACGACAAATACACATAAAATCAACAACAACAGTTGTTGGATATATCCTGGCAAAAGCGCGAAACACCAACTTTGCGCACCTTCAAAACAAGGCGAATACTGCCATTGCAAACGCAACAAACTGAAGTTAAACTGAAGGTATATAACGAGCCCAGCATCGACTTCTGCAAAGACCAAGAGCTTTGAAAAGAGTTTGCCATCACCAAAGTTTGAAAGCTGTTTCACCTCAAGTTGTTCCAAAGATTGATTGGTCGGACCAGTGGACAAACAAAAAAAAATAAGGATCAACCACATGTCAAAACTACCAAATGGGACGTTTTAAGGCCCCTCTACAATGGGGATAATAGGCACCCAATTTATACTTTGGACAAACCCATCTTTGAAAAAATATAAGAAAGTCAAGAGAAGGGCTCCATGATCTTGATTGTCAATTTTCCGCAAACAGTTTCAGACAGTAGCTTGGTGTTTTCAGTATGAAACCAAAACCAGTTTGGCTGCTATAATCAACCACAAAGGGACCATCAACACCAAGCCCGAGCCCATCTTTTGGATGCCAGATTCTGGTGAATAGCTGTGGAAAATCACCCTTTTAATAGGTAAACCATCTATAAATGGGCCATTTTCCAAAGCTCTCTAAAGTTTCTGGTGAATACCTGATCTTTTTTGAAGCCGCTTTTTTGGCAGGCCCAAAAGCCAGCATTTTATTGGCTCACGTCACGATTTCATGTCCTCTTCTTGGGCCAACATCCCAAACAACCAGCCACCATCTCCCATATCGTTGGTTAAATATTCAAATCATGTTGATATCCCCATTACGGAGGAGATTCTTCTCTAATTCTCCAAGATCATATCTCCTTGCAGCTGACATCCCATCAAACCCCTTGATACCCCTATTGTTCATCCCATTTTCATGGTTGATTCAAGTTAAATCATGTTAAATCATGTCAAGTCCCTGATTATCCCCATTTGCTGATGATTCATCACCATTTTCCCACCATAAAACTCATCTCCTGTTGCCGAGTCACCTCTTCCTCCACCACCTCCTTTGCCTCGCCCGCGGTCTTCGCCGGCGACGCGCAGATTTGCAAACGTCCTACCTCGACGGAGCGCGCGGCCCAGGGGCAGAAACCTGCCCAATCTGCGGCACGGTGCCTATGGAATCCCATGGGTTAACAATGGGTAGATGGTAGTAGCGATTCATAGAGAGTATTAGTGCGCGTCAATAGTGGTTAGTATAGTGGTTGATCTTGGTTAGTACAGACTAGATGTGGTTTGCAGTGGCTAATAGTGTAGTGGCTAATGGATGTCAATGGTGGTGAATAGTGATTAATAGTGATAGTGATTAACATGTCGGTTTTGTAGTGCTTGATGTATCTTGAAATTGGTTTTTATTGTGATTACCCAGGTGTTGACCATGGTAATAGTGTATAACGGTGATTTATAGTGAGTAGTAGTGGTCGATGGTGATACAATACTGTCTAAAATCAAAGTTACGGGTGCACATGCAAAACTTTCACATGGATTTGTGTGAACCAGTAGCCGAAAAAAATAGTGAATAATGGACTTGTCCTTAAAGGCAATTCCTATTCAATCCATGTTCATCAGATTTCAAATCCTATCTTGGGGGGTTGCAAGGCAGTTTTCATGGGGCATTCCAGCATCTAAGAGCATGAATTGCCTTTAGATATGGCGATCTGTGGCGACAGGCATGCACCCCCAATAACAAAACCAAGTGCACCTCTCTTGATAATATAGTCGTTCACCCAGCCTGCCGGTTTCTGCACAAGCTTTGGTCAAGTCTTGGTGGGCTAAGATATTCCAAGCTTTATCAATGGTTGGATATAGTCTCCGAAACTTGATATAGATTCAAGCTCTAGCTTACCGGCAAATAACTGATAACCACCAAGAATTGGTTCTATTAAAGGGATACATGGGGAGGGATACAACCTTCCAAAGATGACCACCCAATGATAGCTGGCTAATAGCATGGAAAAAAAAACACACATGGTTGGTGGTTAGAAGCCATACAAAAACATTGTTGGGGGGTCACTTCTGGACAGGTTGGTTAAGAAAATCCCGTTATATACCAATCGCCATAATTAGTTTTTGGGCGGGTTAAATCCCTATGAAAGGGCCTTCCCCAACCATCCACCAGTCGCCTTGCACTTCATCGCACTGTTCTCTCAACGCTGCCCGTGGCAGGCGCGTACGCGGCGGAACCTCGACGCAACTGCTGCTTGCGCTGCGTCGAACGTTGCAAGATATGGCATTCATACCATGGAGAACGGTCATGAAGACACAAATCATCAACATCTATCAAACATAAATCATGTGTCATATTGTGTAATTGAATATGTCTTCTGTCTGCTACATTATTATATATGCGTACACATGATATGATCAAAACTAGAGGCAATTTTTTGTGCTCTAAGATCCGACCCATCCAATCTGAGTAAGCGACTGGTGGCACCGCGCAAAAGGCACTAAGCGCAATCCATGACCTGAGGGCCACAGGCCACATCGACTGTATGTTGGTGTAATCAATAATCTGCTTGACTTTCACACCGCAAACATAGATTTATTTCCGCTGAAATATCCTGAAAAATACCGATATGTTATGGATTACTAATTCCGCTCGTGTTCATTGGTTTGCATACTGTCATGACACATGGATCGTTAACACCTTTAATGCAAAGAAAAAGAACGAGCGTGAGGTCAGCCATGCTATATATAACAATCTTATACATACCTATATAGAGGCAGACACAGGATGCCATCTTGATGGATTTCAGGGACTTAAGTCCTGGGCAATCCTGGTTTTTGGACCCACAAATCTCACTCTCACGATCTCCGAGCTCTCGGCAAAGATACGTATCGTCCCGCAGACCGACGATAAGCCATTCAAACGGCATCTGTGTTTTGAGCAATTTCAGTACATGGCAAAAAATATACCCTCTGGTTATTTAACATAGCCATGGAAAATGGTTAATTTTGGATGATTTTCCCATAGAAACCTCCATTTATAGGGGATTTTCCATGACTATGTTAAATAACCAGAGGGTATATCAACGAGCTAAGCCTGAAACGAAACACCGTCCTTTGATGGGTTGTGTCAATCCATCCCAAACATATGAAAGTCATTGAAAGTCAATCGGGAGCATAATCCTATTTCTTGGGATGGCAAACAAACTATTGGATATGACATACCAAACCAGTGATCTGTTCCCAAATTCCAAGCTACCTCAAGTCTAGAAGGCCATCTCGTCACTTGAAAATGATCGTCATCACCGCAGCAACTCCAAACTATGAACACGTGGCATGACAAGAAATCGCACCCATGAGTCATCGCGGATATTTTTGGCACAAAGAACCTGCAGAAGTTTGGGTCAAAGTTGGTTGCCCAAAATGAGATGTTTACGATTAATGACTATAAACATATCACCAACATCTGCAGCAATCAACATTCATGGTCCCAGAGGTGTCAAGTGATCACCCATAGCCATATCAATTAATTATATATATTTATATATTATATATTTCTGGGTCATATGTGTTGAAAGTTTCGCTGTTGCTGTGAAATTATTCCTTGTTATGTTTATTGCTAATATGTTTGCTATTATTGTTGTGATTGCTATATAGATACAGCTAGATACAGTATACAATACAGTACATCTACTATCTACACATTCTCATCATCTCATAGGCCCAATCATGGTGAACCGCCCGCCTGATGACATGCTTGTGCTGCCAAATCAGCATTGGCTGGCAACAGGATTGCTGATCTGAATTTGGGAACAATATCCATCGCATCTTCGAAATTGTTGTGTTTTTTTCACCCGTTTTCTTAAGGAACATGATGATTCACCGGTGGATGGCATGGGAAATCCATCCACAATTTCCAGATTTATAGACTTGGTATGCCGTATCGGCATCCCAGAGTACTGGAGCTCAAATAGATGGGATGATGGGATAAAACCTATTGCATCCTTAAGGATTGCAAACATACTTGGGTTTGTCTGAAGATAGGGTACCACCAAAGTCCCATGGTTTCTCCACAAATAAAGTTTCCCATGAAAATTGCCATTGGCCGTTAAATCCCCAATCATCATATTGGAAACTTGGACACCAGCAACCACTCAAATATTTGCATCGAAAAATTGTTGCCCAACCAGGCCCTCACAACCCAAGCCAGGTGTACGCAAGGCACTGGGAGTGAAAGGAAGCGTTCCGAAGGGCGGCCTCAAGAAAAGAACATTTGGAGAAATGATAATGGCACATATGTTTTTGTGAGTTGCGAGATGTTGTGAGTCAGCCACAAGTATGGGGGGATGGTTGAATTCCAATGTTTTCATGGTTTCGGCTTTTGTGAGCGAGTCGTTCACTGAGCAACGATGTTTGATTGAGCCACTTTACCACGTCGTGATATGCAAGTCTTCAACGTAGGAAAAACATTCCAATACATCCATTTATAGTTGGTTTTCCCATTGTAAACATCCGTTTATATCCATTCATAGATTTTATAGTGTATTTCCCAGCTAGCCACTTTTGATTGCCGGAGGGTAGATAAAAAGAACCCCCGAATGATCATTGCACATCCTGGCACCAACCTGAACCAACAGAACAAAACAACTGGGTGATGTGGTCAGTCATCTAGACTTTGAACCAACATGATGCCAACACGCTCATTGAGCGTTGGTGTCGTGAAGCAAAGAAAAGCATCCCCAACTTGGATTGATTATCGCGTTTTTAGCCCGGTTTGGGGATAGCTCTAAAGAACTCCATATATTCCATATGGTCAGCTATTGGGTCAGCTGTTTGTTCTTGGGTTTACCACAGAAATATGCGGGCCAATCTTCCTGAAGGGTAACTTACTTGACTTGAGGCAACTCGCCGGTGATACAAGGTGAAGTGGACACAGGGATTGGTCAAAATTCAGCAAGCCAAACGGGACTTGCGCCTGCAGCTTTAAGAGGCTTAACATATCAAAAGGGGCTGACAAGTTTGAACAGTTTTGACATGGTCATCATTGGTGGCATGATCAAATCCGGTTTATTCAGTAAATACTTCCAGCAAATGTTTCAGTTCTAATTCTACCCTATGGAATTTCCATGAATTTCCTGATTCCTGCATGTTGTTCCATAAACTCGGAACTCCAATCATTCGCAAGGGAACCACATAACATTCACCGCATGGGGAATTTGGACCACTGCCCAACGTCGTTATCGTTGCAGCTTCGCAACGGTGCAGCCGCATTGTTGGGGCTGTAGGGTCCAGCCTGGAGGGGCGATCGCAACGGGTTCCTGATGGTGGGAAGGGGTGGAGTTTCAATAAATAACAATATTCTATCATTTTATGTCGAGAGTATCTTTGAAAATTGAAACACATACAATCAACATCTATCATATATTATGTTTATATATATATAATATATAATATATATATATAATATATATGGTTCAAAATATGTATCCTGGCATATCCTGGAATATATTTGATGGTTTTATCTCGAAAGTGGGTTAACGGTTATAGCATGTTATAGCCATGGTTGTGAACTACTGACTGTGATGCAAATCCAAGTATCTTGAACGCAATCCATTCATACTCCAATCACTTAATAACAGAACAAAGAAGATGAAGGATCTTGGCCAACCCTGTCAATCCTGAAGAGTACGTCCCACTCGCGGTCCGCAAAATGCACTTGGTAATCAGCTCCAATCCATGACCCTTTTGGACAATTCAAACACACGAATCTTGTATTTCTATTTCCGTGACTCTTCTGCAGTTTCAGAACAAACTGTCTTGCGGCATCGACAACCAATTTCCAAGGCAATGTCTTTGATTCCTTTCCTCCAATCGGGCTCGGAACTCAATGGATTGATTTTAGTGAATCATTGCAGGAAACTATGTTTTTTCCTTTTTTTCCCAAAAGAGTGAGGGGTGTTACCGCCTTACCCTTGAACAAGAAAAAATCCCTCAAAGCAATTGGTACCCCGAAAAACCATCAAAAATCCCATGGTATCCCATGGTTTATATTGGTTGATCATCCCTTTCCCTATTGAACAAAATGCCATCAATCCCACAGCGAAATTTCAGGCCTGACGACCATCCCAGGGAGCCTCGACAGGGGCAACTGAAGTCATCCGTTTTGATGTCTAAATCAAGTTTAGGCAAGCGTTTTTTGGGGGGGTTAACCAGTTCACCATCCAAAGTTAGGAATTTACAACACGGATTTGACCCATAAACCATTGGATTTACAACAATGATTGAGAGAGATCAAACCACTCAAAAAATCGTGCGACTGTCGGTGATCGCAAAGAAGGCACCAGATCGGGTGGTGGGGAAAGTCTGATCATAGCTCTAACTGGCTGCCCCAGTTGATAAGGAATATCGATACCCATGGCTCTATAGCTCCCTCCTACTGTATTTTTATTCAATGAGATTCAAAATCTTCTGGTTGATCTGAGAATCAATCTGATGGGCGATGCTAGTTGAGAGGAAAAAACATCCAAAGCAGTCACCACCCTGGTTTGGATACAACAATGTCAAAATCAGCAAAGCACTAGTTGCGCCTGAAACGTCCACATTTTGCATGCTGTGATGAGAACAAAACAAAGCTGCTAGAAAAGGTGTGGCACAAGTTTACAGCAATAGATCTAAGTCCTAAGGTATTGCTGAGATTGACTCTGGAACACACAAGTTCAAATTCTCTGTTGATCTGCATGTGAAGAGTTGGTCTCTTGAAGTTGTTATGTGTGTGCGTGTTACTGAACTGTTTACGGTTGCTTTAGTTATTCAACAGATTTCTACAACTTTGTGTCAGAGTTCATCTTGCGGATGCATCGTTAAGTCGCTAGTTTCATCAGCCATGGAGAGCTTTCCACACACTTTGAGCCTCCAAAATTCTGTGCCAGGATCAACCATGTTCAAGGTGATGTCGATGGTTGCTGATTTGCCCATGTGACAGAGCTCACTATAAAAGTGATCCGTCCTGTTCACCACACACGACAGGTACTCCTATGTTGGAATAATGTAGTTGTTTGGAAGCAGGTACAGTAAGGCTTCTCTATATCATTCTATTTGCTTATGGTCCTTCCCTGGTCCACTGCAGCTTCGTCCATTTTCCATCAATATCCTCCATTTGGAGGCAAATGGATCTTTTAGGGCACGGACAAGCTTCGACACACGAAGCAATTCCGTGCATATCTTCAGGCAAAAGAATCCTCTGGGCACGGCTCCTGCCATAACCAGAATTGCTCCCAACACCCTAATTAGGGACGTTTTGGGTAGGAAACTGGGTAAATTAAGAAATACTACTACATACCCATAAGAGTAACCAATTTTCCATGTTGCAGATCCTTGTGGCTATGATCCTATTATTGGAGCAACCCTAGTAATACAACAATAACTTTGCGTAGACCAACATAGACCAACCATCACAGCGAACATACCGACTACAACGTTGATTTTAAGTTGAGCAATCGCAAGTACAACCCCGTTGAGTGGATTCCGAACTCACGGATTGGATTGGTTGCATTGGTTGCGTGAGGGACTTTGAGAAGCTGTTTTTCTTTTTTGGTACTCTAGCAGGGTACAAACATGGACAAAAGAGAAGTCTTCATCCAGACCGTTTGCTTTTGGTTGTGAGGTTATTCCGCAACGTTTGCTACCTTGTGTTCTGCAGCTCAGCAGGAATTTATGTTTCTTGTTGCTGCTGGTTTCCTTGTTCCTTCTTTGCTGACACTTGCACTTCCTTTGCTTGTGCAGCTACCAGTATTTAGTGGTAGCTGTTTTGAGTCTGTTGTTAATTCAAATCACACCTGACTCTCGTGATTGTCACTGTTGCTTTCAAAATCATTGCCAATGTTTTGATGTCTAATACATATAGTGAAGTATCCAACTATTATCCCACTACACTACTATACGAGTATATATGTATCCCATTACGTCTCCTCCGAACCCCATACATACAGCATATCTACAACAACTCTTACATCCATATTTTGTTGTTGTAGATCCACTTCCATCCATTCACCTTAAAATATCCATGTGACCATTAACACATATTACAGCATATCTACAAATACCTCGATGGTTCATATCCCCATATATCTTGGCCCTTGATGGCCTCAGCGGGAGCACGGTCCGAGAACGGTCGTGGTGCCCAGAGACCTACGACAAAATGGGCAAAAACAAACGTTGGACGTAGGGATGAAGATGGTTTAACTGTCTAAATATATATATATATGTATATGTATATATACTTCTATATATATATATATATCCATATGTATATATATATATATGTGCAGTCAAACTGTTTAGCTGTTTCACTTCTTGGACTATGAAAAAACTTGTGTTTCACCCAAACATCTGATAAAATGATATAAAATGGGTATTAAAGCAACCAAGAAACATGCCATGGTCACAAACAGAGCAACTTTGATGTGGCTGAGCTGCAAGGATCCGAGCGGACACAGACAGGGTTGGATCATGTCATCATCTCTGGGACTGTTGGGCTCCTTTATTAATTCAACCATAAGCATTGAATAAGTTCTAAACCACAAAAAAGTGAAGTTAAACTGTTTAAACTCCAGACACTGGGTCCAGTCCAGAGCCTCCAGAGACCACCCCAGAGACGTAGGTAGTGTCAAGGCACCCTGGACGCGACGGGACGACCGCGGTTGGAATGGTTTTTGATCCGTAAGATGAAGGGTTGCCCATCAAAAGAGAATCTCTTTGAGAAATTGGAGACTCATATCATCCAAAGTGAACCATCCATTAATACAACTGAGCACAGATGTTGATTCAGTGAATCTATCGATGACTCGAAACGGATCATCTCAATCACATCCGTCGAAATCGGAATCTATGAACACACTGAGTTGTCTCGACTATGTTGCTATGTGAGATGTTGCATTCCCGAAATCAAACTGAAGTCATGAAACTGGACAAGAAATGTGGAAATCAAATAATCAATTGATTGGTTTAAGGGATAATCTACGGGAAACCATGTTCTTTTCAATTGAAACAATGGGGGTAAACCCTGTAGCATGGCTCATGTCCCTTAAACCAATCAGTTGAAACGAACAAACGAAGCTTTTCAACGGCGCCTTGACGTGACTGATGGGCTCTTGTACAGCGATAGCCAAGGGGTCCAGCTAGAACAAACTGCAGCAAGGAGCAAGATTTGCAAACGCCAAGGGTGACATGTTTTTGGTGATGATATGTATGAAACAGATTGAAACAGTGGGATCTACTGCATACATGAAGTTGAAAGAGGTGATGCACAAAATGGAAAATTGACCATGACCATATCCACCCTTTTCCAGGAGGTAAAGTACTAGGAACCTTTCCAATATTTTTTCTTGGGGACAACTATTGAAATAATCTCGGAAAAGTCCCATTATAATGTATTTTGAGAGTCACTGAAAAACAGCACTCCGAGAATGTTGCTAGTGCAAGTAAAGGTAGGAAAAAGAGAAAGTCTAGTAGTAAACCCGAGAAAAAGAAACATGATGCCAACAACGATTTTTCCAGATCCCAGAAACTCCGAGCCCTCCAATCCTTCCATCCAAATCATGCTGGATCTGCCTTGCTAAGGATCTGCTCACAGCTGCAGGAAGCAAAGTGGGTCAGCACCTTTGGGGCAAAATGGAGGAGTGCTGGTCTATAGCTGGCTGGTGATACACGGTGTTTTACAGTAATTTCATGTTTACAATATCTGGTTGGCGATATGTTTAGAAATTAATGTCTGTAATTATCTATATAACCTATATATATAATTGTATGAATATACATACATATTACTGATCTTTGATATCTGGTTGGTGATGTACAGTGAAATCATCCCAAGAGCAGTGGACAGTTGTTGATCATCATACCCAGTAGGGACGGAAAACTGAACTTCAACTACTACGGCAATGGCACAAAACTATGGATTCCCCAAATGGATTGTTGAATTAAACTACCAAATGTCTACAGTAGTTCTATCCGTACCCTTTTTTTTGAGCGACGCCCATCTGAAGCGTGTAAATGCATGTAAAACCGCAAACCAACACCCTGCAAGTACTACCTGGAAGATCTATTTTAAATACAAACATAGACAGACCATGTTTTATGGAACAGGAGTGAATGAAAATAGGACGCCCCAAAGTCCCATGGATCATGATGCTCCCCATGAAAATGGCCATGGCCATAAACTTTGGGGTACCTTCCACTATCGAAGAAAACCCAGTTGAAACTGCAGGGCATTTCTTTATGGATCCGCCGTCCTAGTGCATGGCCTGTGTCGTTCAGTCCATATCATCTCCAAATCATTGATCTTGATCACCCAGAAAATATCATCATTTGGTTATCATCATACCCCAAAGTCTAAAAATTAGGATCCAAAACCACATGATGTCAAAAAACTCAAACACACGAAAATGGATTTCAACCTGCGGTTGCTGGGCACCCCACTGTCCAATGCTCGAAAGGAGGTCCACACCTTGGAAAGTATCATAAAAACGCACCGTTTGGGATCATGATGGAACATATGGGAACATGATGGGAAATGATGCGAAAATGCTGACAAACCATAAACCATTGGGGTACATTATTCTCAGACAAAGCCAAAAGCTTCTCGAAGCCTTCTACGCGCAACATAGATGGCAACTTTGCCAGTGTGGTGGGTGCCTGTGATGTAAGCAAGAGGAATGAGGATACTTGGTGATTTTGCAAAGACACGCTACCATACTTCCAATCGTTGGTGATGTTGGTAAATTCCGTGGGCAACAGGTAACTCCCACCTGTCTTAGTTCTTGCTTCAGGGCATCAGCAAAATAGTTCGTGCGGCATCTGTTTTTTTTTTTTTTCTGAAGCACAACATGTATAGAATGTAGACTGGACGTCGTGTGAAACAAGATATCGCGAATTCCGGAGTCGCTCTTGCATCTACGGCAAAGACTCACACATCTGGCACACCTGGCATGTGAACAGGGGAGATAGAAGCAAAACTTGTCAACAACTCAATTCACTCTCGAAAAACGCATCAAGTATGCAGTGTTACGCTCTTCAAGGAAGAGAGCAACTTCGCATCCACAGCTTCAAACACTTCAACTGGTTGAACTTGTGAGATCTTGGGATCACATCACCAGTTTTATCCGATGGATCCGGATCCCAAGCCTGTCTCTGACTTTTCATCTTCACCAGGTCGGCCGAACTAGCGCTGAAAACGATTCTTAGAGACGCATCACGGCGGTGGGGGTTAGTGAAACCACATGATGATGATGATGATGATGATGATGATGATGATGATGATGATGAACCAAGGGAACTAAGGAAACTAAGAGAACTTCCAAATCACACTGGGATCTAAGATTCGAATGGCAGACTCATATTTAGTAGGCACTGGTTCCACCATCTACCACCAGTCATAGAATTTGACTATATACTATGGCTTTGTCTCAAAGGAGGTTGCCTAAGATTGAGGAGTTATCAATATTTCTCGGATGAACATTTTTGAATTTGCCACGTTGGGATATCTGACCTGTCCCAAACCTTCTCCCGTCTGTACTGGTTGGCTGGTTGTGGTTCCCAGAATGGGTCGTAACATGTCGTATCGATCCACCAAGAACCAGGTAATGCAACCCAGCATAGTATCTAGTCAACAAGAATGCTGGTCACTTTTTATATGAACGCTTGACCTGACTATCCGATTTTGAATGTGTATATAATATCTATAGAATATACAGTACACATGTATATTCAGTATTGCAAAGTGCATACGTCTGGCAAAGTGTATAATTACATATTCTGGTGCATGAACTCTTCTGTAATAGCTTGGGGGCAATACCAAACCATTATTGAATCTGAGTTTCGACCATGACACATATGTTCTGGTAAAACATCAAAGCTAATTGTAAAAAGCACTGCTGCGAAATGCTGCTACCCTCCTGTAATCAAACCTGGCAGCCCCATTTATAGATGTCTTTCCCGCTTAAGTACCCATGCATAGGGAATTTCCCAGCCAACCATTTGTGGCACCATTGCATTGCAAGTTTCCCCATCTCCACTCGTCCATTTTTCTCGATACCTGGCATCCAAGCTTGGAACATGACATACAAGAAATCATAAGAAATCAATGCATCAGTCCATCAGTCTTGAATCATGTAAAAAATAAAATAACAGCATATCAAAAGAAATGTCAAGAAAGACAGATCAAACCATCATCCAAGAACCTCTCTTTCTTTCAAAATCAGACCAAGGAACTTCTCCAGCTGGTCTACGGTCATGGGCATTTTGAGTTCACTGGCATCTATCTGGAAACTTGGATGCCTCAATGCGCTTGTTGAGTCATCCACAAAATCATTGGGATTCATTTGTCGATAATTATAGGGGATGAGCTAAAAGCAAATGTCACCAACCAGCACTTGGTACGAGTATGACGCTTCATGTCAGTTCATATGGTGCGCTCCACATGTTTTTTCTCTTGCAGCATTCTTCGAACACACTTGCTAAAGCTGTCTGAACCCTTGCAAGATGCAAAGGATTTGTTTCACTAATCAAATCAGAGTGAGAAGACCTCTGCCATCCTCTCTTTTTCTTGGACGTTTAGATGGATCTTAATATCTGTGAGGTTTGAACCAAGACCCAAAAAATATCAGAGGTAGCTCCATGGACTCCACTTGGTTCCTGGCTGGAAGGATTTGACATGAGTCGAAGAATACCTTGAGACACACACAGCAGCAGATGGGTTTCTGTGTGGGGCAGCGCATATGGGAAGTTGAAGCAAAGTCGGAAACTCCTGAGGAAAAATGAGGCAATTAAATATCGCTGAAAGAAATGGAGAACTAGAATCCATCAGCTTTTGCTTTTCTTGTTTGGGGAAGCTCTGCACCCCCATGTACCTGGCAGTTATCTGGATTCTAACTGGAGCCAAGGCCCAAAATATAAAGTTCCACATGCCGGCCCACAGTCATAAAGGTCACCGAGGTATTGACTCTGAACGATCTGACGTAGAAATACAGAGCAGCACATGCCGTTTGACATGAAATGCCACAAAATAAACATAGATTTTGTAATATAGATTAAACATTAGATTAAACTATATTAATATAGATATGGAATGATATGGATATAGAATATATGTACATACATTGTACGAACAAATGAACATGTCATGTATAGATGTAATCTCTCTATAAAGGTGAACCGTCTCGGCAAAGCTGCATGTCTTTCTTGTCAGTCTTCATGTAGTTCAGCCAGCTCACCTTGACACCAAATCGGACCCAGCGAAACATGGGGGACATGTGGGATACCATGGGATCATACTTTCAGGTAAGGGTGAAGATAAACAAATATCCTTGAAAGCACCATCCAGCAGTCATCTATCTGGGTCAAGTTCATCTTGAAAGGTCTTATAGAGTCATAGAACATCTTCAGAACTGTCAATGCTTCTTTCTGCCAAGGGATGCAAAGTCGAAACATCAACCTTTGCCAAAACCTGAATTCTTGCAGCTGGTGGTCAACATGTGGATCATTTCCCGCTGTGATCCTGAAGGACCTTCCAGACACCACATTTCAATCAATGGTAACAACCATCATAGTAACACCAATGTATGGTGCTGGTATATAGCAGCCATAGTTGAGTTTCCACCTCATGTGCGAAAACACGCAAACAATCAAGACATATTCACATTTCAGCTTGGAGGATATGATGATCCCTGCATATTCCTGCGCCCGTATCTGCTTCCCAGAAACTGACTCAATTGCTGGACCCTTTTTGTCCATGCATTCCTGCACAAAGGGCGCTGTTTCACAATGTGCATTCCAATATCCAATTTGAACTTAGCCAAGAAAGTCCAAACAGTCAGAATTTGGCCCCAAAAAATGGCCGGATGGTGTAACCAGTTGGTTTGGGATATGGTGTACTCCTGTCCGCCATCTGCACCTCATTTGGATATCTACTCATCATCTGTAGGCCATGACCATGGTCATGGACCGGGCACACGCTGTAGCCAAAGCATAAATTTATCCGCCCAAGAGAACTACCATTCGCAACATAGGAAGATTTCCATTGCTCTTGATAATGAAGGGATAACATATGTTTGAGAGAAAACACAATGGAAATGTGTATTTGTGGAGTCTTTATCGTTGGATCCAGATCCTATCCATCTTGTTGTATCCTATCAGCCATGGATTCATGATAAACATCATCAATCGCGTCCTTTTTTTGAAGGATTCGATTCAAGAGAAGTTGTAGAAGGAACCCCTATAGTTGGATTGTCAAAGCCATGGGTTTCCTGTCAATCTTCACTGAATCCAATCGGATGAAACTTTGGACTCCCACACTGGCTCACGGTGATGGACAAGACTTTTGACAATTTCATCTTGACTTTATGTTTGTTAAAAATCAATTCATAAGACATATTTATTGATTCAAAGAACCAATATAACATTAACATATTTAAACCATACTAAACCCATGATATTGTAAGACGTCATCCACCCAAACCCTGTTTTCTTCCCCCTTTAACAGTTCCCTCAAAACAGGAGCCAAAACGCTCCTTGAACTGCTCGCCATAGGCCTCTGAGGTCTTTGTCCAGGTCTTGGCAGATGCAGCCGGAAGTTGGTGAAGTTTTTCCAGTGCAGCCTGCAACGAAAAAGGCAAGGGCTGGAGCATGTCGTCCATCTGTGGCAGAGGTCTGGCGGAGTTGTGGATATATTTCACATTGCCAACATTGTATGATATAGTGATTATCATATGTATTCTTGTTCACTTTTTTTGGGATTAGATGATGTATAATTGTCCAGGGATTCACAAGCAAACATGGATGAACCTGATATCTCAACCATATGCATGTTCAAAAAAAACAACAAGTGTATATAATCTCCATTTAAATGTCCAGACTGTGCATTTCACCAACGTAAAAAAGGAAAACATCATATAAACAAAAGTAATGATATTTATGGCAATAACAGTTGGTTTCTGCCAACCAGGATGGTTTCAGAATCTATTATCATGGTGACACACAGGTAGAAGGTGGCGCAATGGGACCAAATATCAGCTGGTAGCTGGTGCCTGATGCTTCACAGGCTCCAATCTCTCTTCAAACCAATTGCTCCTGAGAGCAAACCCCAACCCCACCATGCCTTTGGTTTTTGGGTGAAACATGGGCCAAAGGCCAACATTGGGTTCACCACAACTGGGATTTGATATGTCATCACTTGCAGAACTATAAGAAAATATAAGAACCCACGAACATACACTTCTCACTTTTGAGTAAAAACAAGAATACTGGCCGGATTGGTGGGGTTCGTAGGGAAGGCCTGGAAATATGCGGAAATCACGCGGCTTCTGCTGTTGAACGTGTGGGAATGGATCAACATATATAAGAACATTTTGGCGGGATGAAGATCCAGCTTGAACTAGTCACTAGTCATCTTTGTTTCAACAATCAGGTACCAGTGTTTTGACCCATACACTGCCACCCTCATGCGTCAAATATGTCAAATCCGGTGTGAACAGAGACATGCTGTTCCCCCGATCGTCCCAACGCGGTCCAACAAATGTTGGAGGGTACAAGGTGGGCCCCCCACTTATAATTTGGTATTCAAACCCCATAAAATACAGTTGCAACTACCATAAACCCTAGTTATTGGAGCTATAATTCATCCAACTCAGCTGTCTAAGGGCCCCACCTCGTACTCCAATTTAGGAATGCCCCATACAACAACCATTGACAATCGACTAACGGCAATGACCCCATGGCCCATCTGACCAAATCCCAGATTCTGGAGACAATGAGGTCCATAGACATTTTTTCCCCCACGCAGTGAGTTCGCAGCCATGACAGGGCCTCCGCAGTTTCTTTCAATCATAGAAGGGTCAACATTTGGGTGCTGCATGTTGAATCAATCTGATTTGCAAGATGTGGCATCTTCGGAAAAGGAAATTCAGGCATCTTCGGGCCATGCTCAATCATTTCTATTGATTGATTTAAGTGTCGTGAAGAGGTCGGCCCTATTCGGTGGTTCAGTATTGTCCAGAGCTTTCAGTGGTGGTTTCCAGAGAGGTGAACGAATTCTGTGCTATACCCAGAGATGGTGTTTCTTTCGATCTGTGCAATGCTGGCTACTTGGATCCCTTGACTCCAGAATCACTGAGCCAACTTCGGGACCACTGAACCATCCGATCCCTGCACAGTTCATCACAGCTCAACCCCCCTGAGCCCTGAGCTTCAGTGGGCTCTGGCCGTTTTTTGACCGAGCCGCTCACAGCTGCAAAACCAAGATCTGGATTGTGCCCCCGCCAAATGGCCATGTTATATTTGAGAAAATGAGGTTCCAAATTCAGATAGGATTTGGTACCAAATCCATCTGAGTCTGTCACCTCAAAACTCGGATTTGCTTAGGATGGCCCCCAAAAAAAGTGGCACATATTCCCCGCAGATTCCCCAGCCATGGTGGATTTCCAGTTCAACAATTTAAAATCGCCGACTCACGCAAATGATGCCGATGTAGCAATAACATGCCAGAAATTGCAGGTATATCAGTATATCACATTTTCAGAGAGACCCACCAGCAAATATCAAGTTGGCTTTATTATTCGGATTCGAGAATTCTATCCCAACTTTCTATTCTCCTTCTATCCCCAATATTGGTTGATTATATTTGTTATAATCAGAGGAAGTTTCGTAGAGAAACTCCGAGTTACGGATGGTTTTTATTCTAGTAGTCCAAAGATCATTGTGTCAAGTGGGCACCTGCGATTCACNCATTAACAATTCACCACATTAACAATTCACCACATTAACATTTCACCACATTAACAATTCACCACATTAACACTTCACCACATTAACAATTCACCACATCAACACTTCACAACATTAACAATTCACCACATTAACAATTCACCACATTAACAATTCACCACATTTAGAATTCACCACATTAACAATTCACCACATTAACAATTCACCACATCAACAATTCACCACATTAACAATTCACCACATTAACAATTCACCACATTAACACT